>JAHIAM010000410.1:0-75086 GCA_021605205.1 Aegilops longissima
AGGAGAACTCTGCGATTCCGCCCGGTTAATTTGAGTTAACGCCTCGATGGAAAGCTAAAACGGCCGTCATGATGAGGCGAGAGACGATCGCTGTTAGAAGAGGTTTCTGCGAGTCCTTAAAGACTTATGCGCTTAAGCGAGGCGAGGATCTTGTCCGTCCAAAGCGTGATAAGCGCCCCAAATTGACCTTCGAAGACTAGGGGGCTTCGCGACATTTCAAATTATAGAATTCTATGGCTAAGTGAGAGTGTTCAAGCATTATAAGTCCGGTTGCCTTGTTACGTTGTGTTGGCGCCTCCCTAGATGGACCCAAAAATGGGAACAAGAAGCGCTCAAGTTTATCCGAACACCCCAGCACTCGTGGCATGAAATTTGAAGCCGGCGACTTGCCATCTCGGTTGATAAACAACCGCGTAATATTTTAAATTAACAAGCATTGCTTAAGCGCATCTGAACTAAGTTTTCAAGCGCCGCAGGGATAACAAAATCGAGTCTACTCAAATATTATATCTTTGGAGCACTCACCGCAATAGTCTGGCGCCCTTGAAACACTCTTATAATACATCTCGGGCGTGCGGTGCTCCTTGCCCTCTGGTGGCGGGTCCGTCCGAGCTTGACAGGCATCCATCTTGCCCAGTGCACCTTTGCGAGGCAAGGGCCCGGAGCACCCTCGATACAAGCGGAATGCTTGATAACTTCAACCCAGGACGCATCCACCGGCCGCGCAGCAGGGCGAAATAGCTCCAGGCATGGCCTCCTTAGGCCTGGCAGAACTAAGAGGCCTTCATGGCCTGTTCGCCGCCATACTGGGCTCGACCGGTGCTTGACTGGTGCGCTAAAAACACCGGATGTCCGGCCTCGGCATCTTGAGACGAAGACCTTCTCATTGAGCTCCCCTCCTCGGCCGATAGAATGCGGCTGACAGCCGGACCTGCTGCAAGGAAGATCTGCGAGCATACAGAGCTCGAAGTCGGGTAAGCAGGTAATTAACACTCACATGCTTACTCTGCATGAAAAATGCCTTACTGCTGCTATTTTCTTCCGCCTCAATCTCTGGAGGGCCTTGTGAAGGCCCGGCCTTAGCGGTTTTGGCACTCTCAAGAGCCGTTGCAAGCTCGAGACTCTCGAGTCTTGAGTCACGCTCCAAGTTCTCATGTTTTTCACGAGATCCTGGAGCTCTTGCTGTCACCTGCCGCCATACCCGCCTTTGCTTCTCTCGCTCGATGCGTTCATGGCTGCATTCGCTCGGCGTGACCCGCCTCCTTGAGGAGTCGCCACCTGGGTTAGCGGCCCCTACAATACCACGTTATCCTTGTCATTTTCTTGCAACCAAATCCTTTTACGTGGTACAATTTTCATCAGGTATTACTCACCTTCTTTTTCCTCGAGTTGCTTCTTGGCATGGCCGAGCTCGTTCTCGGACCGCTCGAGGTTTTCCTTCAAAGTATTGACCTCCTTGATCGATGCTGTGGAGTCGGCAACCTGACCTGCAATCCCATATTGACATATTTTTATGGCTCCTGCGTTTATCTTTCTAAAGATCCTCGAGTCCAAGCTTTTCTTTCCGAACACGAACCGAGCATCGAGGGTCTCTTGTCTATGCGGTACCATTTTACATATATTGAAATTCTTGCCTCAAAGCACATTAGAAGGCTACTGAGGCTTCGGTCGGCCCGCTCTTGGCGAGCTGAACCTTGAATCACCGCACTCCTAACTGCGGTGTTCCTCTTGATGGGCGCCATTGGCGCCTCAACAAATATCCGGCACCTCCGGTTGGGCCGGAGGCAGCCCGTCTCGGTCTTGCCCTTCTTCTGAAGGGTGCGCGCATGGGACTCGAAGCCACTGCGGCCTCTCAGGCTGAGTCAGGTGCACGATCCGGGAGGTGTCCTGCGACACCTCAGGGCCTCCTCCTCTGGTGGGTCCTTTTCAGGATCCCACCTCGGCGTCGTCCGTGGGCAGGGGTGGAGGCGTCGGAAGAATCCATATCCGGCGCGCAAGGACCACTTCGGCAAGCAGGAAAGATCATCTTTGGCGGTGCGAGGGGGTTGTATGCGGCATTAGAAAGGCGTTATGTGGAAAGTAAAAACCTTGAAGTTATTGAGTCCGGATACTTATGATCTCGCCGAGGCTTGGCCCTTGGATGCGATCTTCGTCGTCATCACTTTGGCGTTGGTGGAGCAGTCCGGAGGAAGAGTTTTCCCTTCTTGGACCCTTGGCCTCCCTTGTTGGGGAGGCCTTCCTTTCTTTCCTCCCGGTGGGAGAGGAGCTCTTCTTCTTCCCCTCACCTTGGTGGGAGGAGTCGGCCTCAGTTCATCGTCCAGATAGCACACAGCAGGAACTCTTAGGGTCCCGTGGCCATCTTCTTGGCCTTCTTCTCCGGCACCACGTGGGGTGCAGGGCAGCTAACCCGTTAAGTAGGCGTCCGTGGAGTCCTCTGGCAATGGGGCAGACGGGTAATCTGTTCGACCCGCCATCCATTCCTATCAAAGGCAAGGGAGTTTAGATCCGCATAGAGCGGACTATGGAAAACAAGTGGTGAAATCACTTACCTCGTCGGCTGGACGCTGCGAAGCGAGAATCCGCGATCTTGATGGCGGATGCGGGAGCGGCGCGTATGAACGGCACCTTCGAGACATCTTCGTGCGTAGTGTCGAAGAGCCGCTCAGGGTATAGTCTGCGCGGATCAAACTCCACATATTAAAGCCCGTCGGCTTGCGGGAGAATCCGGCGGATGAGCATGACACGGACTATGTTGACAAGCTTGAGCTTCTTGTCCACGACTTGGATACATGCTTGGAGTCCGGTCAGCTCCTCGAATCCCCAAATTCGGCCACTCTCTTTCGGGAGGAGAGCCGTGTGGGAATACGAGATCTGAAATCGGGGCGGCTTGCCCAATCAAGTCCACCTTGGCTCGGTGATGTAGAACCACGATTGCCACCCTTGATGGTTTTCACAAAAGTACCCTCGGCCCACGTAACATGGGACATCACACCCACCATGGCGCCTCACGCACTCCGCTTGGCTGCCCTTCACAACCTTGACTTGACCTTTGAAGGTCTTGAGCCTGGCTTGATGGTGGGGTGGATCTGAAGGAATGCCTCGCACTACGACGATAAGCCGAGATGTTGAGGATAAAATTGAGGCGAGATCATGGAAATCTAGGCCGTAGTAGAACATGAGCCCCGGACAAAGGGATGAAGCAGGAAGCCCGATCCATGAAAGAAATGGGGAAGAAATACTACCCTCTCATGGGGCACAGGGTTGAGGGCGAGCTCTCCCTCGTCGGGGAGCCGATCTTGCGATGTTGTTGGACAGAATATCGGCATCGCGCGGCTTCTGGATCTACCCCTCCGTGAAGAGAGGCCATCCACTGCCTCCGCTCGGACATAGTTGGAGAAGGTTGAGGTGAAAGTCACGGACTTAGGCATTTGGGCTCGAGTTCACGGAGATGGATAAGCCAAGGAGGAAGAAAGCGCGAGATTAAAAGGGTTGGATCCTTATCCTTATGTGGCGGACACAAGCGTGTGTCCCCACCGACTGGTAAAACTAAACTTATCTCCCCAAAGCGCCACAATCAATGGCGGTTGGGTTACTGCGTCCGTATTGATGGGAATCCGGAATAAAGGGAACACGATCTACTGCCTCGACAAGGCGTGCCAAGGAAACACGCTGCTAAGCAGCGAGGTGGAGCAGTAAAACAATTTGAATAAAGGCTTGGTAGTGGTGCGACGTCACGCCACAAAATATGTCGCAGATTGATCTTGTGTAATATTATTCTCTCTACGGTGGTATGTGGAATTTATTTTTGCGAGCGAACACTATCTGGTCTTCATAATCTTCTATGAATTATTGGAAGGAGAACGCCTTGCAATGCAGAAGACAACATGCGCGCCGGACTCATCGTCATTGAAGCTGGTTGAGAGACTCTTGAGGAGTTCGGATTAGGGTGTCAGGATAGCGAACTATCATCATCGGCGGACTCCAAGGCTGTGAAGATACAAGATTGAAGACTTAGTCCGTGTCAGGATGGGACTTTCCTTGGCGTGGAAGGCAAGCTTGGCGATCTGGATATGTAGATCTCCTACCATTGTAACCGACTACTGTGTAACCCTAATCCTATCCGGTGTCTATATAAGCAGGAGGTTTTAGTCCGTGGGGCGAAGAACGATCATACCATAGGCTAGCTTCTGGGGTTTAGCCTCTTTGATCTCGTGGTAGATCCACTCTTGTAACACACATCATCAATATTAATCTAGCAGGATGTGAGGTTTTACCTCCATCAAGAGGCCGAACCTGGGTAAAACTATCGTGTCCTTGTCTCCTGTTACCGTCGCCTAAGCATACAGTTCGGGACCCCTACCGAGATCCGCCCGGTTTGACACCGAGCAGTCCCCATGTCAAAACTAGACTATTGCTTTGAACCATATAAAAGTCCAAATGTCCATGCTACAAAGAAAAGAATATGATATGACATGTTAGGCAGCATTCCACATCAAAATTCTGTTTTATCATTTACCTACTCGAGGGCCAGTAGGAATTAAGCTGGGGATGCTGATGCGTCTCCAACGTATCTATAATTTTTATTGTTCCATGCTATTATATTATCATTCTTGGATGTTTTATAATCATTTTACAATCATTTTATATCATTTTTGGTACTAACCTATTGACATAGTGTCAAGTGCCGATTGCTTTTTTTGCATGTTTTTTACATCAAGAAATCAATACCAAGCGGAGTCCAAGCATGCCAAACTTTTGTGGATTTTTATGGACCAAAAGACATCCAGTGGGTCGAAGAAGCACCTGGGGAGCCCTAGTGGGTTGTGCCCACCTCGGGTGCTTCCCGAACCACCTCTTTACTCTATAAATACCCCAAATTTCCAGAAACCCTAGGGGAGTCGACGAAAATCAATTCCAGTTGCCGCAAGTTCCAGAACCACCAGATCCAATCTAGACACCATCACGGAGGGTTCATCATGTCCATTGGTGCCTCTCCGATGATGCGTGATTAGTTCTTTGTAGACCTACGGGTCCATAGTTAGTAGCTAGATGGCTTCCTCTCTCTCTCTCTCTTTTGATTCTTAATACAATGGTCTCTTGGAGATCCATATGATGTAACTCTTTTTGCGGTGTGTTTATTGGGATCAGATGAACTTTGAGTTTATGATCAGATCTATCTTTTTATCCATGAAAGTTATTTGAGTATTCTTTGATCTCTTATATGCATGATTGCTTATAGCCTCGTATTTCTTCTTGATATTTGGGTTTTGTTTGGCCAATTTGATCTATTTATCTTGCAATAGGAAGAGGTGCTTTGTGATGGGTTCAATCTTACGGTGCTTGATCCCAGTGACAGAAAGGGAAACGACATGTATGTATCGTTGCTATTAAGGATAACAAGATGGGGTCTATTTCTACATAAATAGATCTTGTCTACATCATGTCATCGTTCTTATTGCATTAGTCCGTTTGTCCATGAACTTAATACACTAGATGCATGCTGGATAGCGGTCGATGTGTGGAGTAATAATAGTAGATGCAGGCAGGAGTCGGTCTACTAATCTTGGGCGTGATGCCTATATAATGATCATTGCGTGGATATCGTTATGATTATTTGAAGTTCTATCAATTGCCTTGATAATTCATTTACCTTTGTTTGCTATTTTTCTCAAGAGAAGCCACTAGTGAAATCTCGACCCCGGGTCTCTTTCTCATTATATTTGCCTTTGCGATCTATTTTGTTTGTTTTATTTTCAGATCTATTAAACCAAAAATACAAAAATACCTTGCTGCAATTTATTTTATCTCGCGTTCATAAGATCTATCTATCAAATTATTACAACTTTCTTCGTCCGTTTGCCAATTTAAAGCGCCGTTACGAAAGGATTGACAACCCTTTAACACGTCGGATTGCGGTATTTGTTATTTGTGTGCGAGGTGTTGTTTACGTTGTGTTGCTTGGTTCTCCTCTTTGGTTTGATAACCTTGGTCTCATCACGAGGAAATACCTACCATCGGTGTCTGCATCATCCCTTCCTCTTTGGGGAAATACCGGCGTAGTCTAGAAGACATCAATGATCACCGTGATACCCCTCCCCAGTTGGATCGCGGCCGAGCGAGAGAGGTGTGGCGCGAAAAAATCATCGATAAATCTTTTCATAGTTTTGGAACAATACAAAGGTAGGGCCACCGATGCAGCGATGGAATGGAGCCCCAAGAGGCCCTGCGCCCACCCCACATGGGAAAACCATGGCCTCGTGGGTCCCACAAAGGCTCCCCAAGGAGGGTCGGAGTGCCTCAAAGCCGTGACTTGAAACTTTTTGTATATTTTTTCATTTTTGTTGAGCTTCGTAAAATTAATTTTCTTGAAAATTGCAAAAGGCGCGTAAACCATCAACTAACTCAGGCACTAAACTAATAGGTTAGTTCAGAAATAATAAATAGATTCTAATACTGTCCCAAAATGATATAATTGTAGCACAAAAGAAGCAAAATTTATAGATATGTTTAGGACCCATCAACATTATTAAGCAATCTTCACTCGTCTTTGGTAGGTACATGATAACAAACTAATATTTGTTTTGTGAATGCTACCTTAACATGCACATGATCAAATGGCATAGTTTTGAATTTAATTCAAAAGCAAAGCGATTGAATGCAAATGTCCATAGTTGATACTAAACAAGTAACATCAAAACACATTTACAAAAAATTATTGTCTTTCATGAATTAGCAGCATCAAAATGGAGTTCCGTGTGAGGTTTAGAAATAATGTCGGTATTATGTTTGGGAACCTAGTGTCACCTTTATCTTTCTTGTAATATCAAGGCAATCTTGTCATAAACCATACCCTATACGAGGCCACATGAAAATCACCTAACATTTATGTCTAATCCACGTCATGCAATGCTACATGAGGTGCTCCATTTCTTTAGCGAATGCGTTGTGGTATCGCTCCTTCGCCTTCTCCATTGAGAGAGGCGGATGCCATCACCCATGAGTCTTGGTCATCGAAGCACATGATGGTGGAGAATCCGAGCGGCTGGGTATACCTCCATCCACTCCCTCCTCCAAGCTCGGTCGGAGATCTCGGAGGCTCGTCGGTGGTAATGCAAGCCACGTGGCGCATTGTATGCACACTCATTGGCATCGAGTTCCATGCATAATGCGACAGAAGGGCATCTTGTACGGCGTCGCCTTCTCGTGAACCATGGTGTCAACGAGGAAGGGTCGGGGGATCTGTACGGAGCTTAAGGGAGGGTGCGGGGACGACGAAGGGGAAGAAAACTCATGATGACACCAAGGTGGCGAGAGAAGACAACATGAGGCTCGGGGAGGCGGCGGCAAAAATTGAGGTTGATCCAGGTTCGGATCGGGGTTGGTGACATAAATTCTCTCTACGTATACGTATGTGAGGTGGCGAAATTTGTGTGTGGTGGTGGTGGGGGGGTCGAGATTCATAGCGGTGGCGATCATGAGGTGACTGCGTATTATTATGGGAAGCGAGCAACTCCCTTTTTTCTGAGAGTTGTCTTTCAAAAGAAAAAGTAGGCAAGGCGGAAGCGCTCAAGGATGGCTTCAGCTCGATGGGGCTTAATTCCCCAAACGGGCCCTCCCCAATATAACTTTTAGGAGGGTTGCTAGATATGCTTTAAGGCGGTTCTACTTGAACTCCTACATTTTAACTCCTCAAGCACCTCTTAAAACCAAGGGGTTATAAGGCGTGAAGCTAACCTAACAGCAAAACACTACAAAAAATACACTTCCGTGATGATCGTGTTTGTCCGATGGAGTCGCGTTTTTGTCATGCATGTACATCCATGACAAATTTATAGCGAATCAAGATAGTCATACTGTCTTTGTCGTGAAGTGTTCCATGACATTACCAAAATTATCATCACGGAGTGTCCACTTCCATGACGATAAATCGTGGCGTCCGAAGTGCTTTCGTCAAGGTGACCGACACATGGCATCCACCATAGCGGACGCCGTTAAGCTATCGGTGGGATTTTGGATCCGATAACCCGTTAACGACCACGACTAATACTGATTTTCCCGTGTAAAATTCTCATTGGCCTTTATTGGGCGGCCCATTATGGTCTCAGAATCTTGTGGGCCTTTAGCTGGGACTGGCCCAAAAGTAGCCTAAAGTTTAAATGGGCGGCCCAGAAGGCCCATAAGATTTAGCAGAACCACAATGGGCGGCCCGACTAAAGGCCCACAAAATTTAGCGGACCATAATGGGCGGCCCGAGCTAAAACCCACAAGATTTTGCGGACCACAATGGGCGGCCCGACTAAAGGCCGAATATTACTGAGAACCATAATGGGCGGCCCGACTAAAGGCCCAACATTCTCATCCAAATCGGCCGTCAGCGGCTGGTCTAAACTTGTCATCAATGCATTATGGTCGCCGGCTGATTAATGATCGGCTAAGTAATTGGGCGAATGCAACCAGTGTATTTCCGTCTGTTAAAGGTCAAACTTCATTTGGGCCCATTCACGAACCATCAAAACTTTCGGCCCATAAGCGATAGTGAAGGATTTGGGTCATATTAACCATGTCGTCATTGACTGTTAGAGGCCCACTAAAGATTTGGGCCACTTCGACATTGTCATTTCGACTGTTAGCGCGATGCGTAAACCATGGGCCATATGTGGCTAGCGTCGTATCGGGCCCATTAACGGCCCATATAAAATGGCGATAATCTAGCCGACCAGAAGTTCCGGCTGTTAAAGGCCGTGTATTAGGTCGGCGCATTTCTGACCCGTCCAATTTCGACTGTCAAACATCCGCGTAAATAAATGGGCCACCATTTGACTGCTAAGTCTAGTGGGTTATTTGGCACAATCAGGGCCCAATCTCACTTCGGTCTATTAAAGGCCCATGTTTTTATGGGCTCGAGTTATTTACACACATAAGCGGCCTATTTTCTTGAGGGCCCAAATTATGTTTAGGCACATTAAAGGCCCACTATAGGCCTGAGCCTACAAGAAAAATTTGAAAGCTTATGCTAATTTAAGCGGATATTTTAGTGGGCTACATGCCAATTCGACCCGTAATCATTTTTAGCCCAATTGGAATGGGCCGGCGAATGTTGGCATGTTGGGCTCCTCTGAAGCTTCGGCGAATACATTACTAAGATAAACCTACACTATACAAAAATAGTGTAAGTAATTACTGCAGCACATGGCAGCATCATAAATGTTGTATCACAACAAAATAAATTCAATCATACAACAAAAGGCTGTTGGCATAAAGTTTCTGATCCTTCGGATAAAAGCACCATCGGATGTATAGAAGCACAAATCATTTGACACGAGTGCTAATGTTTGGTGTAGAATCGATGGGCAACACGATCTCCACCTTTTTCCGCCATTGCTCTTCAACAGCAAGCGAATATACGATATTCTAGTTTGAAACCATTCATATCTTGGCGACATTTCTCAACCACTATTCTTGTTTCGAAACAACGTCCATTAGGGATTGGACTTGTATGCGGAGCAGATATATCACTCGATCTAGCAGGAAGATTTTGTTTTGGGCGAGGTTACCTTGACAACCAACCGAATTACGCGAGGAAGGTGCTTTTTGCCTTTATTAGTGGAGAATCTTGGCAGCACTTTAGCAAGAGGTGACATTGTGCACTGTAGTAGCCTCGTCACCTTGGTGGTTGTGGCTGTTCAATCATTTGTTCCATAGCTTCTTGAAAGTTTGAACTTGTAGATTAGTGTCTGGGATAAGTTACTAATGAGATAAAACAAACAAAGTAGGTTAAACCTTTATACATAACTTATTTTGGTGAACTCTTGTAATACATTAGCATGTATTGTAGTGCCAACTACATAATAAAATCACTTTGAACATATGTCCATGTAGCATGCCTCTTGTATTGTCTATTTCCTCACATTCGTTGACATCTAAGGATAAAGAGACATGGTTTAAAGTAGGATGAACATAGTATGACATCATTCATATCATGGGCAAACGGATATAAAACAAACATGCTATTTTATCATTGTGTGCTTGCGTGAACATAACAACTAGATTACAGATCAAGACCAAAAGAATATCCTTCATCTCTTTTAAACCATGTAAGGTGAAATGATACGTTAAGACAATTGTGTATAAAAGTGAGCGAATATGCTGACATTGGCTGCAAACCAAGTAGTTAAATGAACACATCACAGTACCAATCAATTCAAAGGCGGGAGGAGTAAGGACTTTACAGCGGCTTGAGCGGGTGTGCTCATGGCCTTCATCTTCTGGTGTGGCAATCCTTGAAGATTTACCTTTGCATTGGTTCGAGTTCTTTTTGGTCCATACGGGCTTTCCTCTATATTTGGAACAAGTCAATATAGATACAATAATATGGCACAAAAAAGAAGGAAGTAGCAGCTATTTACAAAAGCCTCGCGATTGTGCAATATAGCTACGAGATCTGTTGTGCATTGGAATTTCACTTTAGAGCGGTTGGTTTTGTTCTTCAAGCAGTTAGCCTAGAAGAAGATACACTTGTAAAGGCACATACATAAATACAAGTTCAATATGTGGTGCGATCAAATACATAGCCTACGATACTTTGGATCGGACCGGTGTTTAACGAGGGCTATCCGGTCTTCATCATAATATATTCCTTTGGAGATGTTTGGCGATTTCATTGTTAGCTTTGCCTTCAAAGTGAGATTTTCTAAGGTGGTACCGATACTATCGCGAGAGTTGAAAAACATGAGTGCATGCTTGTTTAGTTGCATCATCTTCGGATCAACGAACCTCATCATTGAAAAAAGAATGTGAGTCTTATTAGGAGGAAGCTGGAAAGTATGGAGACGAGCAAGACAATATTACTAATTGCGATGAATAACATTACTTACGGATAAATGGTCAAGGAAGGTGTTAAGCTGGGTATTGTCTTTCTCATTCTGTCTTGGATCACGTTGGGAGGATCTGGCATGACACCTAACGACAGCGGCTGCCTCGATACTAATTTGGCTGACTTTGTAGCATCACGTGGCCTTTTTAAACCTGCCTCAAAATGGATCTCCATTCTTCCTCCTTTAGATTTTGTTAATTTGTCAAGCATTATCCACGATGTCTGTTTTAAACGCGTGTGGTGCTAGTTCAACAACGAATATGGAAAGTGTTAGTGTACATCAAGCTGTGAGAGTACATATAAAGGAGCATGCAAGCTGCAACTTGACTCGGTTAGGTACCGTCTTGGTGTTGATGCTCATGAGGTTCATCTGATCTTGCCAAGTCTGTTGTGTCGGCGGTTATCACGCCCAATATCGACCCTATCCAAAAGGAACTCGCGGTCCCACCAAGGATAGACCCGCATATTGAAGCGCTTTTGCAAGGTGGATATCATTACATCAACATTACATAATAGATGGGGATACATACATAAGGCACAAATGCCACAGAATACATCAACATTATATACAAGATCAACATCCGACTACGGATGAAACATAACGAAACTCAAGCGACATCCACCACCTGCTAGCCAGGCTGCCGACTGGAACCTATCCCACGATCGAAGAAGCGGAAGGAGAACTCAAAACAAGCAAACATCGCTCTCACGTCATGATCATCGCAAACCTGTACACTGCAAGCTGGTGGTGTAGTAATCTGTGAGCCACGAGGACTCAACAATCCCATTACCATGGGTATCAAGACTAGCAAAGCTTAAAGGGAAAGGAAGGGGTAAAGTGGTGAGGTTGCAGCAGCGACTAAGCATATATGGTGGCTAACATACGCAAATGAGGCGAGAAGAGAAACAAAGGCAGACGTCAACTAGTAATGATCAAGAAGTGATCACTGAACTCCTACTTCGTCGGACATAACCCGAAACCGTGTTCTCCTCTCGATCAACCCGAAAAAGACACTCACGATTCGCTACGGTTGGTGTATTTTAGTTGAGATCAACCGGGTTTTCTACAACGGACATTAACAAATTCCCATCGCCACATAACGCAGGCACGGCCTTGAAAGTTCAAACCTGCGGGGTGTCCCAACAACCCATGATAAGCTCTCGCGATCAACGAAGGATATTCCTTCTCCCGGGAAGACCGATCAGTCTCGGAATCCGGCTACAAGACATTCGGCAACAATAAAACAAGACCAGCAAGACCGCCCGATCGTGACAATCCCGATAGGAGCTGCACATATCTCGTTCTCGAGGCAACACGGATGAGACAGGCTCTGAGTAAAACCAATCCTCAAGTTGCCCCAAAGGTGGCCCCTTGATGACTCGGTTCGGACCAGCACTTAGAAACCTTGGTCCGGGGGCTAAATAAAGATGACCCTTGAGGCGCGACTCCCAAGGGAAAAAAAACTAGGTGAGGCAAATGTAAAACCAAGGTTGGGCCTTCTTTGGAAAAGTCTTATTCAAAGCGAACTGTCAAGGGGTCCCATAAATCACCCGACCGCGTTAGGGGCGCAAAATCCGGGAACATAATACCGATATGGCGGAAACTAGGCGGCAAGAGTGGAACAAAACACCGGGCATAAGGCGAGCCTTCCACCTTTACCAAGTATATAGATGCATTAATTAAATAAGATATATTGTGATATCCCAACAAGTAAACATGTTCCAACAAGGAACAACATCTCCATGTTCAACAAGGAACAAACTTCATCTTCACCTGCAACTAACAACGCTATAAGAGGGCTGAGCAAAGCGGTAACATAGCCAAACAACGGTTTGCTAGGAAGGGTGAAAAAGGTTAGAGGTTCATGGCAATTTGGGAGGCTTGAGGAGCAAGTAATAGGTAGCGCAACATAGCGATAGAGCGAAGCAACTAGCATAGCAATGATAGTAGTGAGATCCAGGTAGCGGTCATCTTGCCTGAAATCCATAAGGAAGAAGAAGCGAGTCCATGAAGAAGGCGAGCGGATGAAGCCGAACCAAGCGAAGGCGAGCGAATCCTCACGATCATAGCAAGCAGGAACTATCGAGAAGAAGCACACAACATAGTAAACACACCACATATAGGCAAGACATGATGCACAAGAACATGATGCATGACAATTCTAGATGAGGCTACTCATGGCAAAAGGTGATGCATACAAGAGCAACACATCAAAGCAAGTTTAAATGAGGCGGAAACAACATATAACAATTCGGTAAGTCCTCATATGCAAATTTCGAAATTGGTCCAGATCTGAATAAACATTATGTTCAAGTTGTTAAACAGCAATTTAAGATGCACCACGATGATCTACGAAATTCTAGTCAAGTTACATATAAAGTTCATTAGATTGAGACTCTGCCTAGAAGATATGAGCAAAACAAGATAAGCATGACATTGATGCAAAATGCACCCAAACATCAAGCAAACACCTCAAAATATGGATGCAACATGATAATATGAAGCTACATGCAAAATCAAGCAAGTTTCATATAGAGCACACTCAAAGCGAACAGCGGATCAACACATACACCTATACAAGTTAAGACAACAATCATCCAAAACAGCAAGTAGGCATATTGCAAGCATCAAAACAACATGCTACAGGACCTCAACATAATAAAAAAAGGCATGGGCATGATGTACAGGTAAAGCATTACAAAACATGAACACTGAGCTATCTCCGAAATCACTAGAACATGCTCAAAACACATGGCAAGATTGCAAGTAATAACAGTTTTGAGGCTTGGCGAGAAATAACATCGAGGTTGCAATGTTTAGAGCTATCAAACAACATGTTACAGGAACTTATCATGGCAAACAAAGGCATGGCATGAATCTACTAATTGCATAGAACAAAAGTCCTTTAGTGACCATGAGCCAAAAAGGATCAGAAAATATGATGGCACACATGTAAACATGGAAGTTATATTACAGATTTAAACATGGCAGGAACAACGATAAGTAGGCATGTTGGTGAGCTTGAATCACTCACCACAGAGCAATACATGGCATGGCAAGGCAACCAACAGTAAGAAGACATGGCATAGAAGCTATACATGGCAAGAACAACAACAGAGCATGCAAGGATCAACCACAACAACCTTGGCAAAATTGAATAACATGTAAACAATCTGCCAGGAACATTTTATAGCAAAAGTAGAGCTCGATTGACTCAAGCTATGGCACTCCATAATTGCAAACAAGGGCATTTATGGATATAGCAAGACATGTATAACAAAACATCCTTGCTGAAGTATCTCAAAATATGCATGGAACTCTTGGTAGCATCAAGTTAACATGGCATCAAAATATCAATGACAGGCTGAAATCAGCAACATCAAGAAGCCTAGTTTGCATGCTTGTGCTAGTCACCACATAGGTCACAAAAATACATGGCATACACCCCTGGAAAGATGACATGACATATTACAAAACACATGTAGGACTCAAGTTCATAGGGTGCACACATCAATCATGGCAAAAATGACAAAAGTGCATGTTCTGTTAAGAAACAGAAACTAACATCACATAGCACTCTTCCAACAGCATTTCGGGCATCAAGATGAGTTCAAATGAAAATTATGCAATGAGAAGAAATGATCTACTCTTTGAGGCGAACATTTTGACATATTATCGCACAAAAGAACAGCGATGCGAGAGTTATGGCATGTGAAAATGCAACAAAATATGCAACAATTTAGGGACTTAGTGGATTTGGAGGAAGAAGTCAACCGCTACGGATAACGAGCACATCGGATCTCGCCGGAGATCGTCACCGGAGACGGAGAGAGCTCGCCCGGCTCGGGGAGGGCTTGGCGCCAGCGAGAGAAACCATGTGTGAGCGGCAAGCAGAACTCCGTGGCCGGCGAAGCCGTCGCCATAAGCTTGTGGCCGGAGGCAGGCCCGGGAAGCCATGATGTGATCCGGCAGCAGGCGAGCCTTGGAAGCGTGGGGCAAGCCTTGGTAGCCGGCGGCTCAGCGCTTGTGGCCTTTCAGGCGTGCGCCGGCGAGCACTCCGTGAGGCGGGAGGAGATCTGTGCAGCGGCGAGAGCAGCGGCCTCGGGGAAGCAGCCTTGAGGAAGTCAGCCAGACGGCCAGGCGGCAACCGCAGTGGCGGCAACCCGGCAGGCAGCGCCGAAGGCAGCGCCAGGCCCGGGCAGGCGGCAGCGGGATCCGGACATGCGGAGCCCGTCTGGCCCGATGAACGCCCAGCGGATGGGGGCGGCGGATTGGGCCGGGAGGCGGGGCGGCTGGGTGGCGTGGCGGCGCCGATTAGCCCGGCGGCGTGGCGGCTGGGCGTGTCCGACCGTCAGCGGTTATGTGGCAGTGCGGAGAAAAGCTAGGGATTCTGAGGGATTTTGACCATGAATTTGAATGAGGGAGGACATATTTATAGGTAGAGAGCTAGGAGAGTCAAATGGGCCGCGGTTTTGACCCCTTGATCGTGATCGAGCGACCGAGAGCATGGAGGGAGTTTGGTGGGTTTTGGGCCACTTAGAAAGGGGAGTTGGGCTGCAACAAAAGAGGCTTTTGCGGTTACCGGTTAACCGTTGGAGTATCAACGACCTCAAATGATCGAAACTTGACAGGCGGTCTACGGTGCTATACCAAGGCCGCTTGACAAACCTCGGTCCATTCGAGACCGTTTAACACCCTCACACGAAAAAGAGGTAAAAGGCGCGCGGGAGACATAGGAGTGCGGATTGCAAAAGCGGACAACGGGGAAAAAGCTCGGATGCATGAGGCGAACACATATGCAAAATGAAATGCACATGATGACATGATATGAAATGCAGATGATGACATGGCAAAGTGCAACACGCAAACAAATGACATGGCAGCGACGGCGAATAAGCAGCGGACACAGGCGCATCGAATCAGGCGTTACAACACTCCTCCACTAACAAGAGATCTCGTCCGAGATCTTAGGACCGAACGGAAGGAAAGGGATGAGGAGAAAACAAGAACTCAAGAGAACAAGCAAAGAATCGAGAGCACTCGAGAAGAAGGGAGAGCGATGAGAATGGCGAGAATCAAAACTCACTGAATCAGATAGACTATGAAATCACTCGTTCTAACCGGAGTGGTTAGAATGAGAAAAAGAAAACGAATAAGACTGAAACGATTTAGGCAGCACCCCGGTTAAAACATGGAGGAATAGAACTTGAACTTCAGAAGATGGAATGACACTTGAAGACATGACACAAAACCTCCGGAAAGAATTGAATGAAAATAACTTAGAAGGAAGGATTGAACGAAGTTGTTGAGAGAATCAACAACGAAAAGAATAAGCTTGTTGTGGACTTATGGATAACATCTCAAAATTATGAGATGATAACCAGCCACAAGCAGAAAAGATTGAATAGCTGAGAGGAACGAAGAAATGCAAAACTCCACTTCAAAAGAATACGGAGAATTAATTGCACTTCGAGATGCAAGAAGAAAAAATACTTGAACTCCGCCAACAAAATCTTGATGAACTCTTGAGGAATGAATTAAATCATGATGATCCACCGTGAAGAACTCCGGTAACAAAGGATGATGAGATAGAAATGAAGGATGAAAGAATAAGATGAGCCTTGCGATGATTTAGATGGAGGTTAAACCGAGATGGTCGAGGAAATTTGAACTCCGGAAAAGAAAAGGTGAAAACACTTGAGCTAGAATTTATTCATCAAGAACAAACTCCGAAGGAAAAGGATTAATCACTTGGATGAAATAAGAATAAGATTTATTGTATGCTTATCCTTCATCAAATTAAATTGATGACAACCAATGGATTTTGCATATTACTTATTCTTCTTGGAAAAGGATTGAAGTGACATGTACATAAACTTGTTAATTCATTCGTTCTTTCAATCCTACGGTGGTTCATGAAGGTGATGAAAGAGAATGAATCACGGGAAGAATTATCGATCAAATATGCGAGGGATTTAGATGCAAAGAGGAAGAGATCATGAGCAGTTGAAGAATACTTTAATGAAGCACGGAAGAATATTGAGGCGAGCGAAGGGGCATGAATAAGGAATAATTGGAAGCGACTTTGAAAACTTGGAGCGAAGAAATCTTCGAAAAGATGGCCTCCGGATGATTGAGGCGGAAAGCAACTCTGAAATACTCGGATGGATGAAAAGAATTTGCACGATTGAAAACAATTGGGAGGATAACATCGAGCTAACACCGTGAAGCTCCGGTAGAAACGGACAAGATTTAGGAAAACTCTACCGGTCTTCAAAGCTGAGAAAGACAACGAGAAACACCACCGAAATTGTTGAGGTACCCCGGAAGAATGGAAAGCAAAGAAGTTGAGCCAACAATGAAATGGTTTGAAAATGATCTTGGAAAAGGCATCTGACTGATGAAATTCATTCTTACGTCAAACCCCGAAAAGAATTGAGAATAACTCCGGGGAAATTATAAGAGTCGGGTAAGATCTTTGGGAAAAGACACGTGGGTTAGGGCCCTTAAGAATAACTGCTTGTTGGAAAGGATTGTTGAAGAGATAGATGATGCACGGAGCGATTGAAATATTTGAATGAAGTGACAACCTCGAATTAATTGAAACACAAGCGAATCTCTGAGATGTCTTGAACTCGGAATGATAAAGCTGGCGAGGCGAGCGAGCAAAGAGAACACCGAAGGAAAAGAATATGATTAACCGAAAAACTTGAATTGAGTGCAGGAAAAAGAAAGGGATGAAGAATGACTAACAAGGCGAGAATTCACTGGTTGAAATAAATGAGAGAAAGTGAAGAGGCTCGTCTGAATGAAATAGATGGTCGGAAGAAAACTCGAACTCCGGGAATAATAGGGTGGGAGGCGGGAAAAACAAAACAACTTGGAAGGGAAGCGATGAATATCTTGAAGAAAACACGGTGGACATCATTGAGGAAAAAAAACAAAGACTTCGCACAAGTAGGAAGGATACTCGATTACGGACTCGGTTCGAGAAGAAGAAGGGAGGCGAATTGGGAAAAACAAGGACAACTTGGACAAGGAAAAACAACGGCGTCGGAGGAAGCGAGAGATTGAACTTGGCAAAGATGAATATGGTCGAGTCGACTTGGCGAAATGCACGGATCAAAAGAGCTGAGGAACAACTACGGAAAACCAACTGCGTGATCCTAAAGAAAAATTTGAAGGGAAGAGGGTAATTCAAAACACCTCGTCAAGATTTCTCACCGAGGCGGCGAAGGGGCTGAGGAGTAAAGAATTCCTACTCTCGATATAACTAGACTCGAAAACAGTTTTCTTCTAGACTCGACAGCGGCCAAACTACATGATCAATCAAGGGGCTCCTAAGGTCGGTCGAGGCTCGATACCAACTTATCACGCCCAATATCGACCCTATCAAAAGGAACTCGCGGTCCCACAAGGATAGACCCATATTGAAATGCTTTTACAAGGTGGATATCATTACATCAACATTACATAATAGATGGGGATACATACATAAGGCACAAATGCCACAGAATACATCAACATTATATACAAGATCAACATCCAGACTACGGATGAAACATAACGAAACTCAAGCGACATCCACCCTGCTAGCCAGGCTGCCGACACAGGAACCTATCCCACGATCGAAGAAGCGGAAGGAGAACTCCAAAACAAGCAAACATCGCTCTCACGTCATGATCGCCATGAAACCTGTACCTGCAAGCTGGTGGTGTAGTAATCTGTGAGCCACGAGGACTCAGCAATCCCATTACCATGGGTATCAAGACTAACAAAGCTTAAAGGGAAAGGAAGGGGTAAAGTGGTGAGGTTGCAGCAGCGACTAAGCATATATGGTGGCTAACATACATAAATGAGGCGAGAAGAGAAACAAAAGGCAGACGTCAACTAGTAATGATCAAGTGATCACGAACTCCTACTTACGTCGGACATAACCCGAAACCGTGTTCTCCTCTCGATCAACCCGAAAAAGACACTCACGATTCGCACACGGTTGGTGTATTTTAATTGAGATCAACCGGGTTTTCTACAACGGACATTAACAAATTCCCATACGCCACATAACAGCAGACACGGCTTTGAAAGTTCAAACCACTGCAAGGGTGTCCCAACAAGCCCATGATAAGCTCTCGCGATCAACGAAGGATATTCCTTCTCCCCGGGAAGTATCTCAAAATATGCATGGAACTGTTGGTAGCATCAAGTTAACATGGCATCAAAATATCAGCAGAACAGGGCTGAAATCAGCAACATCAAGAAGCCTAGTTTGCATGCTTGTGCTAGTCACCACATAGGTCACAAAAATACATGGCATACACCCTGGAAAGATGACATGACATATTACAAAACACATGTAGGACTCAAGTTCATAGGGTGCACACATCAATCATGGCAAAAATGACAAAAGTGCATGTTACATTAAGAAAGCGAAACTAACATCACATGGCACTCTTCAACAAATTTCGGGCATAAAGATGAGTTCAAATGAAAATTATGCAATGAGATGAAATGATCTACTCTTGAGGCGAACATTTTGACATAATACTCCTTTACAAAGCGAACAGCGATAGCAGAGTTATGGCATGCGAAAATGCAACAAAATATGCAACAATTTCGGGGACTTAGTGGATTTGGAGGAAGCGATCAACGCCTACGGATAACGAGGCACATCCGGATCTCGCGGAGATCGTCGCGGAGAGCGGAAGGCTTCGCCCGGCTCGGGAGAACCTTGAGCGCCGGCCGTGAGGAGCGCCATGGCCATGTGCGACAACAGAGACTCCGGCCGAAAGCGAGGCGAAGCGCCATAAGCGCCAGCGGAGGCAGGCGCCCGGCTTAGCAATGTGATCGCCCGGCAGCGAGCGAAGCCTTAGAAGCAAGGCAGCCTTGAAGGCCAGCGGCGCAATGAGGCGCCATGATGGCGGCTCAGGCGTGGCCGGCGAAACCTCAATGGCGGCGAGAGAAAAGCAAGAAGCGGCGAAGCCGCGGCGGCCCTCAGCGGCCTAGGCAGCGAAATCAGCGGCAATGAGCGGCAACAGCCGGCGAACAGCGCTGAGCAGCAGCGCCCAGGCGGGCGAAGCGACAGCGGGATCCGAACCCCTTGAACGCGGCGGATGAAGCGGCGTGGGGGCAGTGGCGGCGGATTGGGCGAGGCGGCTGGGTGGCGTGGCGGCGCCCGATTAGCGGCGGCGTGGCGGCTGGGCGTGTCCGGCCGTCGGCGGACATGTCGGTGGCGCGGAGGAAAAACTAGGAATTCTGAGGATTTTGACGCGCATTTGAATGGGAGGACATATTTATAGGTAGAGAGCTAGGAGAGTCCAAATGGGCGGTTTTCGACCCGTGATCGTGATCGAACGACCAAAGCATGGAGGGAGTTTGGTGGGTTTTGGGCCCATAGAAAGGGAGTTGGGCTGCAACAAAGAGGCTTTTGCGGTTGCCGGTTAGCCGTTGGAGTATCAACGACCTCAAATGATCGAAACTTGTGAGGCGGTCTACGGTGCTATACCAAGGCCGCTTGACAAACCTCGGTCCATTCGAGACCGTTTAACACCCTTTTACAAAAAAGAGGTAAAAAGGGCGGCGGGACACATAGGAGTGCGGATTACCAAAAGCAGACAACGGGGAAAAAGCTCGGATGCATGAGGCGAACACGTATGCAAAATGAAATGCACATGATGACATGATATGAAATGCAGATGATGACATTGCAAAGTGCAACCGCGCAAACAAATGACATAGCAGCGGCAATGAATAAGCAGCGAACACTGGCGCTTGTCGAATCCGGGCGTTCTGGCGGTCCGGAGTAGTGTTAGGTGTGAAGGCAGCTTGGGAGGCTGGCTGGTTTGAACAAGCGAATGAGTGGCTGGTTGAGATCTTTGAATGCAGTTGAGGCGGATCTGCAGCTGGTGGAAGCGGTGATCTTTGTGTGTGTAGATTTAGCCGGTGGACTTGGACCTTCTCTTGCACTATAAGTACCGTGAGAATCTCGGCAATGAGAACCTTTTCCGTTTCACCGACGAGTAACAACCTCCCTACTATATTATTTTCCTTGATCTTTTTGACTTTGCCATGTCAAGCTGTACCCACAACACAAAAGAATAAAATCACTCTTGAGAACTCATTGATGCATAATCTGGACAAGCAATACTTTGATGTAAGACAACCGTATGAGGATGGAATATGTAAGAAAAACAGGACGGTATGACATATTCACAGCTACGATGTGCAAACTAAGCGGAAGGATTTTCAAGAAAATAGAAGTAATGCAAGCTAGACACCATATGAAAGATGCAACCAATATTACTCTGCCAAGTTAAAGTGTCTTGTCATAAGTGGCAATTCGAAAAATTAGAAGCGATTACAACGTAGAAATCAATGCAAGATGCAACCACTATCAAAGCTGCCATGTTAAGCGTCCAATCATGAGATTCTTGATGCGGGATACACAGCATGAGTACTTTGATGTAAGAACATGGTATGATAGATAGATCTGATGTATTCTGAACCACGAAAGCCATGTCATATGCACATGTATAGCGTATAAACTCAGCATGTGCAATTTAATCAAAATAGAAGAAATACAGGCTAGACAACATATGCAACATGAAACCAATTATCACCTTGTCAACTTAGAGCAAGCACTGTGATGGTTGAGTCGGAGATGAACTCATCATGTAGACTTGGGACTTCAACTTCATTAGCGATGGCAGTGGCAAATCTAGAGAGTCTCTGTTTGCGTCGGTCGGAGTACCACCAACATCCCTAACCTCTTTTCCTTCCTATTTTGTGATATTGCCTTATGAAGTCAAAACCACAAGAAGATGAATAAAATTAGCTCTGCATAACTGGTTGATGCATGATGCAGATGGACACTACTTTGATGTAAGGCAAGCGCGGGATAGGAGGATGGAATATATACAAAAAAGATAGCATTTCATATTCACACATACGATAGGAGGATGGAATATGTATGAAAAAACGATGGCGGAAGGCATTTCAACAAAATTAGAAGAAATGAAAGCTAGGCACCATATGAACATGCAACCAATATCACTCTATCGGGTAAAAAGTGTCTCGTCGTAAGTGCCATTTCAAGAAATTAGAAGCGATACAAGCTAGAAGACAATGCAAGATGCAACCTACATCATAGTCCCAAGTTAAATGTGTCTTATGGGTAAGTGATCGTTGCGGTATAAGTTGTAAGCTACTGTGGATGCAATTCTACATAATCGGAAGCAATACAAACTAGACATCATACGGAAAAGCGCAACCACATATATAAGTTCCAAGTAAGAGCAAGCACTGTGATGGTGGAGTAGGGAGATGTGCTCATCATGTACACATATGTTCTAGAAAGCAGGAACACGTGTCATATTCACGGGCATTATGTGTAAAAGTGGCAGATACAATTCAAGTTAGAAGCAATACAAGCTAGACATCATACACAACATGCAACCACATATAATAGTGTCAAGTTAGAGCAAGCACCTATGATGGTGGAGTAGGGGAGATGTGCTCATCATCTACACAATTATGTTGATTGTCCAGCCTTGTGTTTTCTTGCGAATCTTGTTGGGAGGATGGCGGAGTAGAATCTGTAGAGACCCCCTGTTTGAGTTGCTCCGAAGGACCACCATCATCCTTCTTGGGACTAATTTCCTTCAGCTGTAATGATTTTGCATTGTGAAGTCAAACCGATAAGAAAAAGGAATAAAATTAGCTCTTGAACCCATTCATGCATGATCTTGTGAACACTACTCGGATGAAAGGCAAACACATGATGCGAGGATGGAATATGTATGAAAAAGCAGGATGGTGTGACATATTCACACCTATGATGTAGTAACTAAGCGAAGGCATTTCAACAAATTAGAAGCTTTGCAAGCTAGACACCATATGAAAGATGCAACCAATATCACTCTGCCAAGTTCAAAGCGTATGGCGTTTCAACAAATAGAAGCATTATATGCTAGAAATCATATGCAAGACACAACCAATATCACGGTGGCGACTTAAAGGTGCCTTATCATAAGTGGTGATGCGGGATATGCAAGAATAGTAGTCGATGTAGAAAGCAGGAACACATGTCATATTCACGGGCATTATGTGTAAAATGGCAGATGCAATTCAACAAAGTTAGAAGCAATACAAGCTAGACATCATCGCAACATGCAACCACATATAATAGTGCCAAGTTAGAGCAAGCACACTGTGATGGTGGAGTAGGGAGATGTGCTCATCATCTACACAACTATGTTGTTATCTAGCCTTGCGTTGTCTTGCGAATCTTGTTGGGAGGATGGCGAGTAGAATCTGTAGAGAACCTCCGTTTGAGTTGCTCGGAAGGACCACCATCATCAATTCCTTGCCAATTTCCTTCACTTTATTGATTTTGCATTGTGAGGTCATACCGACAAGAAAAAGGAATATCATTACGCTCTTGAACTCATTCATGCATGATCTTGTGAACACTACTACGATGAAAGGCAAAGTCATGATACGAGGATGGAATATATGCGAAAAAATGGGCTGACTTGACATATTCACACCTATGATGTGGTAACTAAGCGAAGGCACTTCAACAAATTAGAAACACTGCAAGACACCATATGGAAGGTGCAATCGATATCACTCTGCCAAGTTAAAAGCTGTCTTGTCATAGGTGGCGTTCATCAAACTAGAAGTAATACATGCTAGAAATCATATTCAAGGCGCAAACCAATATCCTGCCTGCCAACAAGGTGTCCCATCATAAGTGGTGATCACGGGATACACAAGAAGAGTAGTTTCATGTAAGAACATGGTGTGATAAAGCGGATATAGTATGTACAAAAAACAGGAAGCGTGTCATATTCACATGTATCATGTGTAAGCTAAGCATATGCAATTTACACTAATTAGGAACAATCTGAGCTACACACCATATGCAACATGCAACCCGGATATCCTGCTTTGCCAAGTTAGAGCAAGCACCTTGGATGGTGGAGTAGGGTTAATGCACTATCGGTACAAGGAGAATCGATGCAGATGCTCCGTTTACGTTCTTCTGAGAGGACTACCATCATCGCCTTCCTTACTATTTTCCTTCCTCTTTCTTGATTTTGCCTTGTCAAGTCAAACCCACAAGAAAAAGGAATAAAATTTGCTCTTGAACTTATTGATGCATGATCTTGTGAACACTACTTTCATGTAAAGCGGGCGCATGATAGGAGGATGGAATATGTATGAAAAAGCAGGAATGGCGTGACATATTGACATGTATGATGTATAAAGTGTAAACTAAGCACAAGGTGCTTGAACTTATTAGAATCGATGCAAGCTAGAAACCATATGAAAGATGAAACCAATATCACTCTGCCAAATTAAAAGGGTGCCCTAACAAATTTATTTGACCAAATTAGAAGCAATACATGCAGCAGGCTAGAAATAATATGCAATATACAGCGAATAAAGGTGACTCATCATAAGTGATTGATGCAGGATCTGAGAAGAGAGGTAGTTTCATGTAAGAACAAGGTTAACACATAGATGTAGTGTGTACCAAAATAGGAAGGCATGTCATATTCACGGTATAGTGTGTAAACTAAGCGGATGCAATTTACCTAATTAGAAGCATTACAAGCTAGACACCGTATGCAACATGCAACCACATATCCTGCTTTGTGAATTTGGAGCAAGCACACTGTGATGGTGGTGTGGGGAAGTCTTGTCTTGGTGCTGAACAACGTTCAATATCTTCATTTAAACTTCTTGTTTCTTGAGAATCACGTGGAGAGGATGAAATTGCATTCTTTGTAAGAGTATTGCGTCTCATATTAACCCATGGCGTGATTGTATCATTATAGCGATAGATGCATGATACACAAAACGATGGTTTGATGTAAGAACATGGTGTGATAGGTAGATGTAGTATGTACCAAAAACATGAAGGCGTGTCATATTCACATGTATAATGTGTAAGCTAAGGAGATGCAATTTAACAAATTAGGAGCATTGATGAGGGATACACAAGAAAAGTAGTTTGATGTAAGAACATGGTTAATAGAAAGGCGTAGTATGTACCAAAAACATGAAGGCATGCCATATTCACGGGTATAATGTGTTAACTAAGCGGATGCAATTTACCTAATTAGAAGCATTACAAGGTAGCGACCATATGCAACATGCAACCACATATCACATTGCCAAGTAAGAGCAAGCACTGCGATGGTGGTGTGGGGAATTGCGGTGATCAACTAGAAGCTCGTTGACTATCTTCATTTAGCCTTCTTTGTTTCTTGAGAATCATGTGGGAGGATGACCTTGCACTCTTTAAGCAGTAGGCGTCTCATAGTAACCCACCGGGTGTTGTCTCATCATAAGTGATTGACGAGGGATACAAAAGAGCATTAGTTTGATGTCGAACATGGTTAATAGACATATGTAGTATGTATCAAAAACAGGAAGGCATGTCATTATCAAAGGTATAATGTATAAAGTAAGCAGATGCAATTTAACCAAGTTGGAAGCAATACAAGCTAGACACCATATGCAACATGCAACCACATTTGACAGTGTGAAGTTAAAGCAAGCACACAGGATGGTTGTGTGTGGAAATTGAGATCATCAAGCTGCAGAGCTCGTTCTTGTCTCCAGCTAGCGACCTTTGCACCCACTAGGCGCTGAAATTCTTAGTGCTTATCTTGAATTACATTGGGCGACTTACATCTTTTCTTTTACGCATTCATCAACAACTGCGTCAGTCTGAAATACCCATGCATAAAAAACAATAGTGTGAGTATGGGTGAAGTGTGTGCACAATTAGTACAATGTAAAGGTAGCGAGATAGCAGGTTGGTGAGAAATAAATGACGGGAGACATATGATAGCTCTACAACATGCATGGCACACTCAATTACTACAGGATTCTATGAAAATAACGATCATTGAAAGCAAATAGGTCGAGTCCATTTTTTACTGCACCGTCCGATGTACAAAAAGCAGGCGGATCGCCTTCATCTACCTCCGGCCGGTCGGTGTTGGCGATCTTCCTCGAAAGCGCCGGCGACCATCGGCCCGATATTCCTCCCACCTGCGCCCTCCCTCGACCTCACCGCTTTGCCGTGCTTAGCACCGCCCGACCATCCATTCAAGCCCGCCGACCTCCGGATCGGCGCAAGCGCTCTCGCCCCACACCCTATGATAGACACCGATCGCCGCTTCCCGAGAGCAGGCGGACTAGGTGCTCAGCAGCGCCTAAGCGGGTGCTGCTTCTTTAATTGCGGTTCGTGACCTGAATTGAAATCCAGGCAGGCTCTTGACCTCTAGCAAAGGTGAAATAGTAAAGGGAGAAACCTTGTGCATTTAGTATCACGAAGAAGATCGATGAAGCGCTCAACTAGTTTCTTTCGTGGGATGAATACGGTGTGGCGGAGGCGTAAGATTTGCGAATAAGGGAAGAGGTACCTCTTTCTGCTTTGGCGATCTTGTGTCCTCCTCTCATTTTTAAGCGATCTTGTTGTTTCTTTGAAACCGAAGTTGTGGAGGACAGTGCAGCCTTGGGCGAACCCATGGCCAAGTTGTTGAGTGTGGTGCGGTGGCCGTCTGTCGTGGCGGGGAAGCAGATCTGAGGCGGCGAGCGGCGGCGTGGCGGAACAACTCCGGTGCGGTGGGCGGTTGCGACAGTGGAGCCGCTGCTTTGAGGCGCGAGGGCGGCGTGGTCGGAGTGGTTACGATGCAGCGCCGCGTCGGCGTCGGCGTCGTGGAAAGCAGCTCTGCCTCGGCCCGGCTGCTAAGTCCTTGAGGCGTTGCGATTGCGATTGCGTTGGGCGACAACGTCGAAGTACGGTGTTGGGAGCGTGGCGAAATTCAAAATTTTCTACACAACACCAAGATCGATCTATGGGTAATCTAGCGAGGAAGGAGAGTGCATCTACATACCCTTGTATATCGCTAAGCGGAGCGTTACAAACAGCGGATGAAGAATTAGTACTACTGGCGATTCAGATCGCGGTTGATTCGATCTAAGCACCGAACAACGGTGCCTCGCGTTCAACACCGTACAGCCGGGGCGTCTCCTCCTTCTTGATCCAGCAAGGGGAGAGAGAAGTTGAGGAGAACTCCGACAACCTGACGGCATGGTGGTGATGGGCTCGTGGTTCTCGGCGTGAGGCTTCACCAAGCACTACGGAGGAGGAGGAGGTGTTGGAGGAGGAGGGCTGCGCCCGGGAAGGTGTGGCTGCCTCTCTCTCTATCTCACTATATATAGGGGAAGGGAGGAGGGCGCCCTAGGGTTCCCTAGGGGAGGCGGCCATAGAGAAACCCTACATGGGTTTGGCGCCCCACCCCTAGAAACTTGCCCCCAAGCCGGGAGGCGGCTGCCCTAGGGTGGCACCCCACCTCTCCAGATTACGTGAGATGGGGTGGGAGGCGTTCAGCCCCTTAGTGGGCTGATGTGCCCTCTCCCTTGGCCCATAAGGCCCCCAAAGCTTAGAGGCCTCTGAAACCCCTTTCGGACTGCTTGGTCATCACTGGTACCCCGGAACAATTCGGACTCCAATACCCTTCGTCCAATATACGATCTTCACCTCTGGACCATTAGGAGCTCCTCGTCATGTCAGGGATCTCATCCGGGACTCGAACAACCCGGTAACCACATACTATTTCCCATAACAACTCTAGCGTCACCGAACCTTAAGTGTGTAGACCCTACGGGTTCGGGAACCATCTGAGACATGGCCGAGGCGTTCTCGGTCAATAACCAACAGCGGGATCTGGATACCCATGTTGGCTCCCACATGTTCCACGATGATCTCATCGGATGAACCACGATGTCAAGATTCAAGCAATCCGTATGCAATTCCCTTTGTCTAGCGGTATTGTACTTGCGAGATTCGATCGTCGGTATCCGATACCTTGTTCAATCTCGTTCTTGGCAAGTCTCTTTACTCGTTCGTAACACATCATCCTGTGATCAACCCCTTGGTCACATTGTGCACGATATGATGATGTCCTATCGAGTGGGCCCGGATATACCTCTCCGTCACGCGGAGTGACAAAAGTGTCGATTCGTGCCAACCGCAGACACTTTCGGAGATACCGTAGTGCACCTTTATAGCCACCCGATTCACGTTGTGGCGTTTGGTACACCAAAGAATTCCTCGGTGTCAGGAGTTGCACAATCTCATGGTCTAAGGAAATGATACTTGACATTGGAAAAGCTTTAGCATCTGAACTACGATCTTTGTGCTAGGCTTAGGATTGGGTCTTGTCCATCACATCATTCTCCTAATGATGTGATCCGTCATCAACGACATCCATTGTCCATGGTCGAAACCGTAACCATCTATTGATCAACGAGCTAGTCAACTAGAGGCTTACTAGGGACATGGTGTTGTCTATGTATCCACACATGTATTTGAGTTTCCTATCAATACAATTATAGCATGGATAATAAGCGATTATCATGAACAAGGAAATATAATAATAATAACTAATTTATTATTGCCTCTAGAGCATATTTCCAACAGTCTCCCACTTGCACTAGAGTCAATAATCTAGTTCACATCGCCATGTGATTAACACTCACAGTCACATCGCCATGTGACCAACATCCAAGAGTTTACTAGTGTCACTAAACTAGTTCGCATCATCATGTGATTAAGACTCAATGAGTTACGGGGTTTGATCAGGTTTTGCTTGTGAGGCAGGTTTTAGTCAGCATTGCGCAACATTCAGATCCGCATGCACTTCTCAAATCTCTAGGTCATATTGTAAATGCTGCTTCCCGCTCCACTTGAAGCTATTCAAATGGTTGCTCCACTATCGTATCCGGTTTGCTACTTAGAGTCACTCGGATAGGTGTTAAAGCTTGCATCGACATAACCCTTTCGCTGAACTCTTTATCACCTCCATAATCGAGAAACATGTCCTTATTTACTCCAAGGACAATTTTGACCCTTGTCCAATGATCCATTCTGGATCATTCTTGTACCTATGACTAACTCATGGCAAGGCACACTTCGGTGCGGTACACATCATAGCATACTATAGAGCCTAAATGCGAAGCATAGGGGATGACCTTCGTCCTTTCTCTCTCTACTGCCGTGGTGAGCTTTAACTCTTAACTTCATACCTTACAACTCAGGCAAGAACTCCTTCTTTGGTGATCCATCTTGAACACCTTCAAGATCATGTCAAAGTATGTGCTCATTTGAAAGTACCATTTAGCGGTTTTGATCTATCCTCATAGATCTTGATGCTCAATGTTCAAGCAGCTTAATCAGGTTTTCTATTGGAAAACACTTTTCAAATAAGCCTATATGCTTTCCGAAATTCTACATCATTTCGATCAACAATATGTCAACAACATATACTCATCGAGAAATTCTATCTGCTCCCACTCACTTCTTTGGAAATACAAGTTTCTCATAAACTTTGTATAAACCCAAAATCTTTGATCATCTCATCAAGCGTACATTCCAACTCGAGATGCTTACTCCGGTCCTTAGAAGGATTCTTTGGAGCCTTGCATGCTTGTTAGCATCTTTTAGGATTGACAAAACCTTGAGGTTGTATCACATACAACCTTTCCTCAAGAAAATTGTCGAGAAACAATGTTTTGACATCCTATCGCAAGATTTCATAAATAATGCGATAGCTTGCTAATCCAATTCAACAGACTCTTAGCATCGCTATGGTGAAAGCCTCACATGATCAACTCCTTGAACTTGTCGAAAAACATCTTAACGACAAGTCGAGCTTTCTTAATGGTGATACTTACCATCATTGTCCGTCTTTCTTTTAAAATCCATTTGTACTCAACAGCCTTATGACCGTCGGGTAGTTACGCCAAAGTCTACACTTTGTTTTCATACATGGATCCTCTCTCGGATTTTATGGCCTCGAGCCATTTGTGGAATCGGGCCCACCATCGCTTCTCCATAGCTCGTGGGTTCATTGTTGTCTAGCAACATGACCTTCAAGACATGATTCTTGTACCATTTGAAGTAATGCGCATCCTTGTCACCCTCGAGGTTCGGTGGTGACTTGATCCGAAGTTTCATGATCACCATCATCAACTTCCACTTCAATTGATGTAGGAGCCACAGGAACAACTTCACGTGCCTGCTACCTGCTTGGTTGAAGTGATGGTTCAATAACCTCATCAAGTCTCCACCATCCTCCCCTCAATTCTTTTGAGAGAAACTTTTCCTCGAGAAAGGACCCGTTTCTAGAAACATTCACTTTTGCTTCGGATCTGAAATAGGAGGTATACTCAACTGTTTTGGGTGTCCTATGAAGATGTATTTATCCGCTTTGGGTTCGAGCTCATCGGGATGAAACTTTTTCATATAAGCGTCGCAGCCCCAAACTTTCAAGAAAGCGACAACAGGTTTCTCTAAACCATAGTTCTTACGGTGTCATCTCAGCGGAACTATGTGGTGCCCTATTAAAGTGAATGTGGTTGTCTCTAATGCCTAACCCATGAACGATAGTGGTAATTCGATAAGAGACATCATGGTATGGCACATATCCAATACGGTGCATCTATGATGTTCGGACACACCATCACACTATGGTGTTCCAGGCAGTCTTAGTTGTGAAACAATTTCCACAATGTCTCTATTGTGTACCAAACTCGCAACTCAGATATCCATCTCTATGATCACATCACAGACATTTTATCCTCTTGTCACGAAGATCTTCAACTTCACTCTGAAATTACTTGAACCTTTCAATAATTCAGTCTTGTGTTTCATCAAGTAAATATACTCAACATCTACTCAAATCATCGTGAAGTAAGAACATAACGATATTCCTTTGCATGCCTCGGCACTCATTGGACTACACACATCAAAATGTGTTACTTCCAACAAGTTGCTATCTTGTTGCATCTTCTTTGAAAGCGAGGCTTTTGGTCATCTTGCCATGTGGTATGGTTTTGCATATCTAAAGTGATTCAAAATCAAGTGAGTCCAAACGATCCATTTGCATGGAGTTTCTTCATGCGTATACACCAATAGACATGGTTAGCATGTCTCAAACTTTTCAAAAAACGAGTGAGTCCAAAGGTCCATCAACATGGAGCTTCTTCATGCGTTCTACACCAATATGACTTACATGGCGATTGCCACAAGTAAGTGGTACTATCATTACTATCTTATATCTTTTGGCATGAACATGCGTATCACTCTGATCGAGATTTAATAAACCATTCATTTTAGGTGCAAGACCATTGAAGGTATTATTCAAATAAATAGAGTAACCATTATTCTCCTTAAATGAATAACCGTATTGCGATAGACATAATCCAATCATGTCTATGCTCAGCATAAACACCAAATAACAATTATTTAGGTTTAACACCAATCTCGGAGGTAGAGGAAGCATGCGATGCTTGATCATATCAACCTTGGAAACACTTCCAACACATATCGTCGACTCACCTTTAGCTAGTCTCCTTTTATTCCGTAGCTTTTATTTGAGTTACTAGCACTTAGCAACCGAACGGTATCTAATACCACTGGTGCTACTAGGAGTACTAGTAAAGTACACATTAACATAATGTATATCAATATACTTCAAATCGACCTTGCCTACCTTCTTATCTACCAAGTATCTAGGGTGGTTACGCTTTAGTGTCCGTTCCTCTCATTCTGAAGCACTTAGTCTCGGGTTTGGGTTCAACCACAGGTTTCTTCCTTTGGGCGACAACTGATTTGCCGTTTCATGAAGTACCCTTCTTGCCCTTGCCCTTCTTGAAACTAGTGGTTTCATTAACCATCAACAATTGATGCTCCTTCTTGATTCTACATTCGCGGTGTCGAACATTGCAAATAGCTCAAGGATCATCATATCTATCCCTGTTATGTTATAGTTCATCACGAAGCTCTAGTAGCTTGGTGGCAATGTCTTTGGAGAAACATCACTATCTCATCGGAAGATTAACTCCCCTCAATTCAAGTGATTGTTGTACCCGGACATTCGAGTATAAGCTCAACGATTGAGATCTTCTCCCTTAGTTTGTAGGCTAGAAAACTTCTTGGAGGTCTCATACCTCTTGGCGTGGGCACGAGCCTGAAATCCCAATTCAGCTCTTGGAACATCTCATATGTTCGCGACATTTCAAAAATGTCCTTGGTGCCTCAATTCTAAACCATTTAACATTACCAAACTATCATGTAGTCATCAAAACATGTATGTCAGATGTTCGCAGCATCCACAGACCACGTTAGAGGCCAGCACACGGCGGTGCATCAAGGACATAAGTCTTCTCTGTCGCATAATTACTACATCAACTTTCAACTATATTTTCTCTAGGAACATATCTAAAACAGTAGAACTAAAGCGCGAGCTATGATATAATTTGCAAAAACCTTTTGACTATGTTCAGGATAATCAAGTTCATCTTATGAACTCCCACTCAGATAGACATCCCTCTAGTCATCTAAGTGATTACATGATCCGAGTCAACTAGGCCGTGTCCGATCATCACGTGAGACGGACTAGTCATCATCGGTGAACATCTTCATGTTGATCGTATCTACCATCGACTCATGCTCGAACTTTCGCTCTCTTGTGTTCGAGGCTATGTACGTACATGCTAGGCTCGTCAAGTCAACCTAAGTGTTTGGCGTGTGTAAATCTGTCTTGCACCCGTTGTATGTGAGCGTTAGAATCTATCACACCCGATCATCACGTGGTGCTGAAACAACGAACTTCCATAGCGCTGCATAGTTAGGGGAACACTTTCTTGAAATTACAATGAGGATCATCTTATTTACTACCGTCGTTCTAAGCAAATAAGATGCATAAACATGATAAACATCACATGCAATCAAATAGTGACATGATATGGCCAATATCATTTTGCTCCTTTGATCTCCATCTTGAGGCTCCATGATCATCATCGTCACCGGCATGACACCATGATCTCCATCATCGTGTCTCCATGAAGTTGTCTCGCCAACTATTACTTCTACTACTATGGCTAACGGTTTAGCAATAAAGTAAAGTAATTACATGGTGTTGTTCATTGACACGAGGTCATACAATAAATTAAGACAACTCCTATGGCTCCTGCCGATTGTCACACTCATCGACATGCAAGTCGTGATTCCTATTACAAGAACATGATCAATATCATACATCACATATCATTCATCACATTCTTTTGGCCATATCACATCACATAGCATACCTGCAAAAACAAGTTAGGCGTCCTCTAATTGTTGTTTGCATGTTTCTGATAGCTGCTATGGGTTTCTAGCAAACGTTTCTTACCTCATAAAAACCACAGCGTGATATGCCAATTGCTATTTACCCTTCATAAGGACCCTTTTCATCGAATCCGATCCGACTAAAGTGGGAGGCGGCACCGCTAGCCACCTTATGCAACAAGTGCATGTCGATCGGTGGAACTGTCTCACGTAAGTATGCGTGTAAGGTCGGTCCGGGCGCTTCATCCCACAATACCATCAAAACAAGATTGGAATAGTAGCGGTAAGCATAATGAACAAAATCAGCGCCCACAACAACTTGTACTACTCGTGAATAGAAACAACGCATAGACCTAGCTCATGATGCCCTTTGTTGGGGAGCGTGGCAGAAATTCAAAATTTTCTCGCAACACCAAGATCAATCTATGGAGTAATCTAGCAGCGAGGGAAGGAGAGTGCATCTACATACCCTTGTAGATCGCTAAGCGGAGCGTTACAAACAGCGGATGAAGAGTCGTACTCACGGCGATTCAGATCACGGTTGATTCGATCTAAGCACCGAACAACGGTGCCTCCGCGTTCAACACACGTACAGCCGGGGCGTCTCCTCCTTCTTGATCCAGCAAGGGAGAGGAGAAGTTGAGAAGAACTCCGACAACACGGCGACATGGTGGTGATGGGCTCGTGGTTCTCGGCGGGGCTTCACCAAGCACTACGGAGGAGGAGGAGGTGTTGGAGGAGGAGAGGGCTGCGCCGAGGAAGGTGTGGCTTCCCCTCTCTCTCACTATATATAGGGGAAGGGAGGAGGGGCGCCCTAGGGTTCCCTAGGGGAGGCGCGACCATAGGGAAACCCTAGATGGGTTTGGCGCCCCACCCCTAGGAAACTTGCCCCCAAGCCGGGAGGCGGCTGCCCTAGGGGTGGCACCCACCTCTCTGGGATTCGTGAGATGGGGTGGGAGGCGCTCAGCCCCTTAGTGGGCTGATGTGCCCTCTCCTTGGCCCATAAGGCCCCCAAAGCTTCTTGGGGCCTCAGAAACCCCTTTCGGACACCTTGGTCATCACTGGTACCCCGAAACAATTCGGACTCCAATACCCTTCGTCCAATATACGATCTTCACCTCGGACCATTCGGAGCTCCTCGTCATGTCAGGGATCTCATCAGGGACTCAAACAACCCGGTAACCACATACTATTTCCCATAACAACTCTAGCGTCACGAACCTTAAGTGTGTAGACCCTACGGGTTGGGAACCATCTGAACATGACCGAGTCGTTCTCCGGTCAATAACTAACAGCGGGATCTGGATACCCATGTTGGCTCCCACATGTTCCACGATGATTTCATCGGATGAACCACGATGTCAAGATTCAAGCAATCCGTATGCAATTCCCTTTGTCTAGCGGTATTGTACTTGCCGAGATTCGATCGTCGGTATCCCAATACCTTGTTCAATCTCGTTACCGGCAAGTATCTTTACTCGTTCCGTAACACATCATCCGTGATCAACCCCTTGGTCACATTGTGCACGATATGATGATGTCCTACGAGTGGGCCGAGATATACCTCTCCGTCACAGCGAGTGACAAATCGATCTTGATTAGTGCCAACCAGCAGACACTTTTGGAGATACCGTAGTGCACCTTTATAGCCACCCAATTCGTTGTGACGTTTGGTACACCAAAGCATTCCTCACGGTGTCAGGAGTTGCACAATCTCATGGTCTAAGGAAATGATACTTGACATTAGAAAAGCTTTAGCATATGAACTACGATCTTTGTGCTAGGCTTAGGATTGGGTCTTGTCCATCACATCATTCTCTAATGATGTGATCCGTCATCAACGACATCCAATGTCCAATGTCGGAAACCTTAACCATCTATTGATCAGCGAGCTAGTCAACTAGAGGCTTACTAGGGACATGGTGTTGTCTATGGATCCACACATGTATCTGAGTTTCCTATCAATACAATTATAGCATGGATAATAAGCGATTATCATGAACAAGAAATATAATAATAATAACTAATTTATTATTGCCTCTAGAGCATATTTCCAACAACGGCTCGGCGTGATGGAGGAGGTGGCGGTGGATTAGCCGCTATGGAGTGGAGGACGGAGGAGGCTGGGGTTTGGTGGTGGGAGGCGTTTTGGCGCCACGGAGTATGAATGGGGAAGCAGAGGAGGCGGGGAACTAAGGGGAACAATGTTTTGGTTTGAGGCAGCTTGTTTGAAATTTGGGAAAGTTACAAACTTTGCCCCATCTAAAATTCGGACATATTGCGGGTTGAGGTAGGACAGTCATGTCGGTGTCCCAAATGTGGGCGGGATAGATTTGGCCGAGCACATGGGTGTTTAGGCGCCCACAGTATATGAATGCTTCTCGGGCGGTTGAGACTGCCGTCTTGGTGAAGTTACAAACCTACCCGGTTTAGACCTTTGGACAACGGGCGATAGGCTACGGGCAGTCGGGACAGTAATTTCCTACCACCAAAACATTAGTTTTTGCGGTTTGAGTGACGGAGGCCAATTTGGCGCCGTTCAATATTTGGGAGCACAAGCAATAACGTTTTCGGTTCTCTTGAATTGAACTTTCAGGATTTGTCAAACTTCACAAATCTTTACTCTTGAAAATCCTAAAGCTACGATTATTTTGGAATGGAGGGGGTACATTTTAATATACATTGTACACAAGTATATAGTAAAAAATATGCAACTTACCTCAGTTCATGCATGGTTCCAGCTATAATCTCCTTGGTTGCAAAAAAAAGTTAGATATGCGTATGAATATATATAGCATGTTCAAACTCACAACAAAGATTGATGCCCCCTTTTACATCTGATTTACAAATGCCATTATCTCGGGTTCAAATAGATGAATGCACTTCCTATGAATTCGAGTCCTCAAAACCCCCTTTATGTTGAATTAGACATGTATTTTATTTAAGTAGCTAGCAATTTGGAATGTATCCATGCAAGTGACAAGTGTATAAAGTGCTTCACACTAACAACATGGAGTGCACTAATTAATGTTTATATATGAATTGCAAAAGCATCCATTGCACTGCATTTCAAACCGCTCTCACTCTATGGATCGATAATATGAAATAAACACATGCACATGCTAGAATTCAATAGAGTATGGGTGTCGATAGACCGATTTTAGTCCATACACAATTTTGCAAAATTCATGATCTCATCCAAAAATAATAATTCCATTTATATTTTAATTTAATGCGTAGAACCGCCTTTTACACATAGATAAACTATGCCTCGCCCCATTCTCACAAACGCATTATATATCTCTCTATCTAACGCATAAGTGCACACACTTTATATGCATCGGCATTTCTCTCTCACACATGCTCACAATCTCTCTCAGGGTGTCGGGGTGTATCACACACATGCTCTCTCTGTTTCTCTCTCTCTCTTTTTGACTACTATGTACCACTCTTTTCACTAATCTCAGTTGGAAAACACTATTTCTCTCACATGCATATATACACATGCACGGTCTCTACTAGCCCTCTATCGCACATATATGTGCCTCGTGTCTCCCTTTACACATTATCTTTAGGCCTCTCTACTTTACATTCCCCAGAGCACACCTCTCTAATAGTAGTTGGCAGATATGATTTCATCATATCATTGGTAGAGATATCCTGGCTGTTAGGCTGGATAGTATCTGAGGCAAAGTTTTACCCTAGTTGGATCGGACCCTTGCGGTTGAAGAAAGAGCCTACTCCTGGTATTGTATATTAGTGATAGGGGTGTGTACAAAGTACTACGTGAATACGGGCATTGTGCATGTGTGTATACTATCGACGAACTAGCCCCCAAGCTTGTATAACATACTAAGGGCCTAGGGTTACAAATCATATATAGTCGGCTTATCACCATTGGGGATAGAGTCCTCCGCGACTCTGGTAGCTTTGTGTTGTACACCGAGTCCTCCACATGGGTCTCCGTATAACACGTCTCGGTCCAACCTATATGTGGCGCAGGATGGAACCGACCCATGAGTCTTCATGTTGATCCACCACAACTAGAAATGATGTGCCCACCACACCACACACGCATAATCGGCCACTAAGAAAATAAGCATATACAATAGTACAGCGGTATCTAGCTCACGATCGTCTCCATATTTTGTTGATGACAGCGGACTTTGCACTTGATCGTGCTCCGTATTTTGTTGGCGACACTTACGGTCATTATATTTGAGCGAAAGCCGCGATATAGTCCTTTGGACTTGAGAATAAGCTCATCACGATCACCACATACATTTTGTCGTGCTAACCAACATGTGGTTGGATGGTTAGAGGACAGTGGTTTCTCGAGCCCACCAAGGTTAAAGTCCGATGCTCGCATTTATCTTGTGTTAATTTCAGTATTTTCCGGCGATGTCGTTCGGTGGGAGGAGGCGTTCCGATGGACTACGAGGCACCTATGGTGACCGTAAAATCTCAAGATCATGTAGATGAAAAAGTCGGTCGGTGGCGTGTAGCCTCACCCATGCGTACACATGCACACCGCAAGAACCGCATGCGCATGTAGGCGTGCAACAACGCTGCGATACACATAGCGTACACACGCCGCGCATCTTTGGCGTGCAACAACGGCTGCGATACACATGCACTCACGAACACCGCGCGCGTCGCACCCATGCATGCAACAACAAGCGCACCCTTGCCGCCGCAACACTTTGCGCTTTGCATACACACAGCACCTGACGCAAGACACACGCTCAACCTATCGTGCATGCACCCTTTGTTAAGGACATGGATTATTACGGGTATTAATCAATCTTATCGTAGTAAGCGAGAACATTGATGTTTGCATCGGTCTTTATGAATCACAAGGTATCGAATGGGCTATCAACATAGTAGGCAACTACATGAAAAAGATGATGTCACACTCAATGAACAATCATCGGTTTATGAAATGCCGCTTCGATCATACTGGCCCACCAAAGGTTCCTCTGTTGTCGCTGCTGCGTTGGGTCAGCGACATGCAGGCCATGCACCCAAAAACCCTGCGTCGGTGGAAGAAGCAGTCGCGGTGTCCTAGGTCGAGTCGAGGTGCCACTTGCGGCACGCCCGGCTGAACACGCCTCGTGCGCATTCAAGCGCCTCCATGAAACCGCCCGTGTGGGCGGAAACCCACTGGACACCGTCCATTCATGACCAGGCGGCGTTAAGCGCAACACCGGCGAGCTCCTCCGTCCGCCGTCTATTTAATCTCCTATTTAAGCAGGCCAACCGCCCGGCCAAGAATCGCACACCTCCGCCGCTCCCATATCTCCTCCACCATTTTGTCCACTCTTACAATGGCTTCGAAGAGTAGTTATTCCGCATCCAAGCCGGCTGGGTAGCCCGCGGATCTGAGCTATGCAGCTCGCTGATCCACCACCCTCCCCTTGCCGGCGGGCGATTTGCCGCCCCAAGCGGTGCGTGGTTCAACAACTTCGCCACTCGAGCCAGCTCGGCGAGGCGGCGCGCAGGCGTCGTTGCTGCCGTCCGCCGCCGCCTCATACCGCATCTCCTGTTTACGTGGCGAGACTCCCATGCGGCGGCGCGCGCCATGCAAGCAGCGGCGAAGCGGGTGCGGAGAAGCAGCAGTCGCTAATAGCGCCTCGCCATCATCAAGGAGAAGTAGAACAAGGGAGGCCGCCGCTGCTTGGGTCCCATGAAGGCCACCGCGGAGGCGGCGCCGTCATACACAGCGGTGTCTTGCGGATCCTTTTGTTGCGAGGACCTTAGTCGACCCCACATGGGCTCCATGGAATAGGGAATGTTAGGATGAACTCGAGCGGTGCGGCCATGGCGAAGTAGTGGCGGTGATGAACTTCGAACGGTGCAGCCACCATCATCTTGGCACCAGCCAATGATATCGGTTAGGCGGTGGGGAAGCGAGCCGTCCTTCTTGCGCTGAAGCATATACCTCCGGGGCTCTGGCAGTCCGTTGATCGTCTTTGTCGGACATGAGGAACACAAATCGATCGTGGGCGACCATTTAGGCCAGGTATTATATACGTGTTGTCGAACTAGCACCGCGTAGTTCATTTGAATGTAATGAAATCCGTCATGTTTGTGTGAAAATCCGGTATTTTATATGATTTCCGTCGTTGTTTATATGAAATATCAGTTTGTTTACGTGTTTGCGTGAATTTTGTCCGGTTGGTTGAGTTCTTTGTCATAATGTGTGCAGCTACGGTTGGATGGCGTAATTTGCGAATTGCCGGTCGGTCTGCGAGGCGGCTCGAGGCGGCGTTATGGGACAAAAAACACAGCTCGTCTGAGCTAAATCGCAACATGCTTGTATTTGGAGGATGCATGACAGCATGAGCACCGAGCCATTCCTCGTTCATCGGTGGCAAAGGCACGGTGGACAAAAAGTCGCCAATATTTTGGCTACCGGGCAAGATCAAACAGCCCCTCCCAACAGATTCAAATCCCTTGTTAGCCGTGGAATTTTGCCATGTGTTGATTTCATGGACTAGCAAGATGGCCGTGCATTGCGGAACATCAAGATGCATTTTTACAAACTCCGCATGCATGCAAGGGATAATTAATGTCCTCCTTTGCTTGTACCACGAGGCAAACACCATTAATATTGCATCGATTAGTGTTAGTGGCCTTGTATATCGCAAATTGTAATTTTGATAGTGGCCTTGTATATAAAAATGGAGGAGAAATATGAGAGATAAGGTGAGGAGGAGTGGGGGCGTGGTGCCGTGGTGGTGGTGGTGGTGATTTGGGCGGAGGCATGGGGATGGATGGCACATTATTTCTAGGTTTGTATCTCTCTCACACACACCACGTGGGTGGGGCGTGCCTGAAGAGAAGAGGTGCATGCAGCGCACGTACTCCGTCTCTTTCCCAACCACACCCTCACGGGTACACGGTGGAGCTCATTTCTGTCTGAAAAAGGCAGCCACGTGGTAATTTGGCACATGTCTTGGTTGTCCACTTGGTGGAGGGAGGATCGTCTACCACGGGTGAACAAACAAATTGCGACTTGACGCGTTATGTTAAAGTAAAAAAAGGCAAACCATGTGGGGCCTACCTTAGAGGCAAGGCTCTATACCTTTGGAGTACTTTTGATGTGTCCGTCAACTCATGAGCGAGGAGAAACTTGCTTAATCGCCGTCTCCCATGCAGGCGCGGTGGCTCGCAGGATGAGGTGAAGTTTACTACTACATGCGCCTTCTCCCGCTCCCTCGCCCTTGCTGTGATGGCTCATGACCTGAGGAGAAAATTTTACTACTCCTCCGTTTACTCCTCGTCCCTACTACGTACTTTGGTTAGTACTCCCTCTATTTACTTATACAAGGCCACTATAAAAAATACATTTTGCATCTATACAAGGCCACAAATAGTGTCGAGACAAAGTTACTACTCCCTCCTTTCAGTTTATGGCTCAATTTCAAAATCTCTCCAACCAAGGCGGGGCGGTGAGTGGTGAATTAATTTTGTAGTTTGCACGATCGCTCGTTTTCTCAAGAAGTTATGTTTACGAGGCATTAATTAGAGCGAATGCATGAATAACCACTAAATTTCCATGAACTTGTACATGCATTGGTTAGTTTCCTCTTGACACTGCTTGCGTCGGGTGATCTAACGCACCTTGAAATCCAACATGTAATGGTACTACTACTACTACTAGTATAGTAGAATTGAGACTTATCAAATGAAAAAATGAATGTTTGTTAGATGAGCCCTATAAACCCTAGTGGGTAAACATATTTTTCCAAAAATAAGTCACTCCCTTTCATGAATTCTGTAGTATACTCCTCCGTCGATGCTCCCTTTCATGAATTCTGTACTTCACATCGCCGACATGTGGGACATATAGCAAGCGAATTCGGCGTGTAAAGCACCAAATAACAGATGCGAGAACAGCGGGGGGCGCACCCACTCGTCGCAAGCCCAGTAGTAGTAAAAAGCAATGAGACATCAAATCACAATGCTGCACCTTCCCGGATGGATGAAGCAACCATTATTTCACACTTGGTTTGACATCATCTCAAACCACGTACTAGTATTATACGCCTCAAGAGGACACGCGCATCGCCTTGGTACATCATGACACATGGGACGCATGAAGGCCATGCTCCCCGCCGATCGCTCGGTAAAATCACCTCATTTTACTATACTTCCTCCGTATCGGTTTACTACATGGCATGCCGTCGTTCTAGGTTGAGAATTTAGCGGCTATATATATATGTGATGAACGATCGCTAGCCTTTTAAAAAATGTATACTTTTGTGCAGTAGTACTCCACTATCGATGGATTAGCCATGGAGCAAAATTGAAATTTTAAAAAGGTGGTACATATAGAGGCGCTAAATGGCCAAATTATGCATATAGTACTATTAAAAAAGCTAATGCGTGCTTAATTGGGGTGCTAAATTCTATTAAAGAAATACTAGTACTAGTATGTACATCTTGAAGAGTTAAAGTAATGAGAAGAAACATAACATAGTTACTGCGAGGGGCTCGGCACAACACACCCCTCAAATTAAACTAAGCACACATCAAATTAAACTATGCAACTAATCCGGTGAACCTTTGCATTAGAAGTTTAGAACCGCCATGAGCAGCGACACTGCCACCTTACTCGGGTCCTCGTCCACGTCCTCGACTTCGTCCTTGTCCCTCTTCCTCTTGGCGATACTTCTTTGCTTGAACCGCCAACTTGGCTGTTGCTCTTCATCCAGCCCTTGTAGATATTGAAACAAAGGTAGCCATCCATTGCAGCGTCTTGGATGTGGTCTATATCTAGTACATTCGCTGCCATGCATGGCGATGAAATGTGTATGGAGGTTTCTCCGGTTTACGTCTGAAGGATGAACCATGGCTCCTACCGGTCGACATTGAAGGGTGACGAGAGGGCACCGGCCGATTCTTACGGAGGTCGAAGGGTTGCCTACAGCGAGGCCTATCCGACCACAGGACTTCTTTGTAGTTCTTAAAGTCTCTGATGTGAATTTGACTGTTTTGTCCTCGAGGAAGTTCTTAAAATCCTGGCACTCAACATCGACATGGCATATGTGGTAGACCAAGCAAGCGTTATGTATGCAAACCTGGATCACGGCGGGCTTCTTCCTCTCTTCGTCCTTTAGATCCTCTCTCGTCCCACGGTGTGGTGTACTCAACATCTTGCCCGATGACCCACTCATCATGTGAGTTTTGAACATGCGTCTGAAGCGAAAGGCATCCTTTCACCGTCGCGGAAATGCGGGTGTAGATGATGTCGAACTCATCGCGGTGATGGTTCTAACCTTGTACTCACCGCCCGATCGGGGAGATTTGGGGCGCCATGGATTTGGGAGGAGGTTAGGATTAGTGGGCTGTCGTAATGTGAATGGGCCGGGGCGACTAGGAAGCGAACCGCCGTAGTATTAAAGGGCGTGCGAGGGGCAGTAGGAAGCGAACTGCCGGCGTGCGAGCAGCGAGGGTAGTGGCTTTCCATTCTCCCATGATATGGGCTTCGAGAGCCCTTGGATCTGAGATCGAGCGGTTGCATGGCGCGATTCTAGACCTATGGGTGAATATCCTATCTGGAGGTTATTCGCAAATTTTCAACAACTTAGCATGCAGCCGTTTGATCTCGGATCCAAGGGCTGCCGGCAGCCGTATCATGGCGCGCCTACCACATTGTCGCGTCGCTTTCGGCAGTCGCGCCATATGGAGATTTAACACGGTGCGTTAGACTATCGATGTTGGCATGTCATACATAGTCATCACTTAGTCACTCATACTACAACATGGTTAGCTATAAGGTTGGCTATAAGTGTATTTTTTACTCCTCTCTATCTCTTTCTTTGTACTCCTCCGTCCCATAATATAAGAGCGTTTTTGACACTAGTGTAGTGTCAAAAATGTTCTTATATAATAGGACACTGAGAAATACTAGTATTATTGCATTTGCCAAGGGTGACCTCTTCCAATGAAATGGTGTTGCTAAGTTTGCTTCATTTAATTAGCTATAGACTCAAAATTGTCTTTTCACCTAGGTACACGCTTAGCACCATTTCTTCCTTGGGTCACCAAACTAGTCTCTCTCTTCTTGATTAACTTGCCACATCGGACTTTATGCCTATGTGGCAAGCTTAACTTTGTAGGAACAAGTAAGTACAATAGTGCACTTTACATGGCATTTTGCATATGTGGAGGAAAGAGAGGCAAGGAAAAAGTGGAGAAGTGGGCTCTCATGCAAGAGCCAGCCTCTACTACTACATGGTGGAGCATTGGGAGAGGCACACTGTATGGAGGTGGTCAAGAATCGGAGACTCACACGGTCATAGCGCGCCATGATTAAAATGATAATGGCAAGTCAAATCACGGGGCCCCACCTGTCCAGTGATAACTTCATTGTCAAATCACACAGCCCTACATTTGCAGCAGCCTACTCCCTCGTCTTCTCGCATCTCTGTCGAACCGACTAGGCGGAACTGCCCGCCTACAGCGAGGGAAGAGCCCGCCCTCGACTTTTAAATACAACTACTCCCTCCGTCTAGGTGAGTAAGTCATCTTCTGAAAACCAAATAATCCCAAAATACTAAGGCGGTGCATTAACTTCTATCTCGTTTCTTGTTTCTTCACATATCAACCAATAAGAATCAATGATATACTTTTTGTGACATAGTAACTCATATTTAGTTAGTCAAATGGATGACTTAGAACTACGTGCAGGCCCTATAAACCGAGGCGCCTACAAATAAAAAACCGAGGCGGAGGGTAGTTCAGCATGTATCTTTTAGATCAATATAGTCGGGATTCACCAAGGAGCAAAACCAAGTGGTAGGCTGCTCTGTCGTGTTGGCGTAACAACTCAAGCGAGGTCGATCCGCTGCGAAATGGCGACACATTAACAGGACCCCTTTGGCGGACATGTGGCTCATCCACCGTCTTGTTCCATGTGCGATGCACCAAATTACAGTTGAGCAGCGGTTGGAATTGGAGGCACCCGGTCGTGGCGCGCTTGATAGTAGAAAATGGCGATGAGGGTCAAATCACAAAGCCCCACCTTTCCGCATTAAGCTGGGCGGATGAAGCAACCATCATTTCACTCTAGCACGCAAGAGCATAAAGAAAGAAAACAATGATCGTCGGCAGCTACCTAGGGCACCCTAGGGTAGGGGTCTCCCTCTGAGATCCTTTTTTGAAAGCGCCTCCACTACAAATCGGCTTCTCCCTCGTCCTCTTGAAGAAAACCGATGATGAGTGCGGCGGTAGGGTTTATAGGAGTACTATGTCGTGCGAGGCCACGTCGTAGTAAGCAGGTTAGTCGGCGCCTTAAATATGTGTGGGCGCTTGGTTTCACGGGAGCGAGGCAGCATTTTGGGTTCGGGGACGGTGGAGATATAACACGTACAAAAATTGTGGGCGTGGGTTCGTAGAAAGGCAATGATGCATGGGCCCTGCATTTTGATATACCGGGGCGCTGAAATTTGCTACTCTACTCAAAACTAGTAAGGTACACATGTATTGAGCATGAGATTTGAAACCAAATTATGAATAAATACACACTATAGCATGTAAGCGAGTCATATATGCATGATGTAGATGTTCGTTTAGTTCTTATAGTTCATCTCATTCAAAATCAATTAGTTTTAAAAATGTTAAGATTCATGGGGTTGTGCATTGTAAATCATAAAGTAAAAAACAAATAATGGCAATTCATTTAGAAAAAATAATCAATTATGATCTGAGAAGATTCTAGAACAAAGGAGAAGTGCTTGTGTTTTGAGGTTTGTGCATTATGCTTAAGTTCAACCATGGAGTCTTCTAAATTGTACATGTGGCGGATCTGGTGGAATGTTGATGATATCCATCGGCCGGTAGTGCTCGGATTTGCCCATCTACTGCCTTTGTCGGGTTAGCTTCATCCAGCGACCATCTTTCAAAGTTATTGGCACACTATATAGTTCTTGTGCCATAGTTGCATGTTTTGGAAAAAAGCTACTAGTGGGTTGTACTATCTATTTAGGAATAGAAGATGTATACATGGAAGTTGTAGGGAAAGAGATGACATGGAGGATCTCAATTCCTATGGTAGGGATTGGAAAAGAGATGTCATTTGGTTCACATCATAGGAACTTTTCTATTGAATCTAGAGATGACATGTATCTCAAGTTCTATGAGGAGGGATTAGTAAAGAGATGTAATTTGGTTCATATCATAGGAACTTTTCTATTGAATATATGCTAATGTTTATTTTCCTTTGAAATTAAGGGAGTATAGGAATCCATTCATATGAACCAAGTGGCTCTAAAGCTATAAAAATGATATCATGTTTATTTCCTTTGAAATGTAGAGTATATGAATCTATTCCTATGAACCAATTGGCTCTAAAGGAAAAAAATCCTATAAAAAATCATATCATATAGAGTTCCTATGATATTCCTCGACACTAAAGGATGGTTGAAATTGCTGCGGGTGATACGATGGTCTTTGTTTGTAGACTCCTCACCCATCTTTATAGTTACCTCTCGAAGATGAATGAAATACAGGGTATTCTACATGTGCAATTTGGTACCACGGCTTCGGTAAAAGTTTGCGAGGTTCTAATTTTCAATAAAGCTATATACCTTGCATTTGAATGGAGGAGCATCGGCAGTTGCTAACACTCACGTGGAAGATTTTTGTGTAGGAGTGGCTGTTACATTAAATGACATGGCAAAGCCCGACCTTTGTCGGATGCCGATCTACGGTTCTTATGGCGTTAAATCGGGAAAAGGCTTGTGGCGAGCGTTTGTCGGATAATGATTTACGGACACATGCATTGCATTGATCGTGCCCCCTCTCTCTCATGCACGCACCCTCACAAGTCACAACTCTCCGAGTCCTCTTGCAGACTTCATACGTGTCACCATCGTCTATCTGCGGTGGGCGTCACGCTTTATATGTGCTCTTCACCTACCCTCGAACTTCTAAAAAAAAAAGGCGGCGCTCACATTTTATTTTAGCTCACCGTCACACACTTATATTATTACTCTTGCAGTGAGCGTTCTTTGGGCATAGTATATATTATACTCTCACGAAGAGAAGCGGTGCCGCATACGCACTAGTTCTCTCACACCCACTCGCGGGTACCGTAGGGCGCATTTTTTGAAGCGGTACAACAAAATAACTCCACTATATATAAAAGCAGGAGCCTTAGCGCTTGCTTTACTAGGGTTCCTCTCGTTCACTCTCTCATGCTCTCGGATCTAAGCAAGACATAGGTGGCCCCACTCTCTCTCAGCTCACGGATGGTCACAAATCCGGCGGACAACCTCGGCCAAGGCAGGGGTGTAGGTGCATCGTTCACTGTCGTCGTCGGTGAGGAGAGACCAACGGACGCCAGCGTGTCTGATCGGTGGCCGTGCCGTTCTCTCAGAAGCGCCCGGCTCGGGAGACCTCCGACCCTTCTTCCTCCTGCGGTATTGTGGCCAAGATCGGCCTCCGATGCCGTCTTTGCCACATCCGGCGACCCTCGGTATATATTCCTTGAAACCTGCCTTGCTCTCTTTGACTCTTCCCCCTTCGTGTGGATCCTTTTCTACTTCATCCGTTGTTCCAAAGCCACCTAGACTTCTACTATTATTAGAAGTAAAGCTAGTTCATCTGATCAACTCAAGCGTTGGTTCAAGCAGGGAAGAAAGTGGGAAAGCTGTAGCATGAATCTAGGACTTGGTTCTAAGAGAAGCGGGGAAAGTAGTAATATCTATCCTTGTTTAAATAATCGTATTTAGTATTTGCATAAGCAGGGATGTTTGTCTCCATATCGTTTGGGATGTACATCTCCGTATCGTTTCTATCCGCGCAATCAAAAGCACACACCTCAATTTTAGTACAACCGCCAAAATGAGATGGCTATCCCTCGTTGCCGTCGTCTAACCTCCCGTCTTCATGGTATCCCTACATTGGTAGTAACTAAGGTAGAATGACCAGCATAATCTAAAGAAGCTGATTCATCGTTTTACTTCCTGATTGCAATGCGAGGGACGGCGAAAACAACTCCATCCTAGTCTGGAATGCACTTTCTACCAGTTCATCCATGGACCGAGGACTAGGCCTTGCGGCTGCCTGGCGGTTTTTGGACAGGTCTTGCGGACAGAGGTTGATACGGAATGAGAGAACCTAACCACGGATGGTGGCAACAAGAAAAAAACGAGTGAACTCCAAGAAATTTAAGCCTGCGGGAGACCCTTTGCTCGAGAAAAGCCTTGCTTGTTTTCCTGATTTGTAAACCTTCTCACAACTTTGTCTTTTCTGTGAACTATTATATGTTTGTTATGTTCTATGAATCATTGAGATGTATAAAACTGCTTAACTTATGCTTTTCAAGATTTTTATGAAGAGCGAGTTTAATGTGAGTGTTCCACATGGGCTGGACTAGCGTTGAGCGTTTGGAATTTATTACATTGTGGCCTCAATTAAGCTGCATGAACCCTTTGTAACAAGATACATAGTTGCTTATATGATTCACGGGCACACAAAAGTAGCAGCAATTCCCATAGGCAGTTCAAGCAGTACTAGCCCGGAGAAGTCGATATGAGCAAGGTTAGGATAATTAGACACAATCAAACTACTATTAAACACTAGCTGGGGCAACTATTTCATGCCTCGATCTAATTTGGGCTGGACACAAGATGGACCTTGCCATGAACATCATCGAGGGCGTCCGCAGCAGCTCAATCCTGTGAACCTTCATGAAGACAACCTTGTGGCCTTGCCAGCGATATACTTGTTTGTGGAGGCATGCCATGTCATCTTCTGCGTAAGCTTGACAAGAATAGTATGCCTCACAAGCGAAGGAGTAGCTTTGAACTTCTTGTGCTTTAGTACACCTGGACAACACACACGACAACGGTGAGGCTGGAATACACCTCTTCATTGGTATAACCGCAAATGGCTTCGAGGATCCAACAGCCTAAGAACTCTGTTTTCCCGGTCGTATATTCAGGTTATTAGCCTCATAGCGAGTGACATGCACAACCACACAATCCTTATGCGCATCGGGGCTCTAATTGAAGCGAAACAAATTCTGAATTACTTTTCGATTATAAAAACACAAGTTATTTAAACCACTATGTATAGCATGGCATCGAAGCTAATAAAATTTTGCATTATTAATCACCACATACTTCCTTTTCTAAAAAAATCACCACATACTTAGATGAAAAACCACAATCGAGATCGGCAAAGAAGAAATCACCTTGGGCAGCTCGGCGGGGGACATCCTCGAAGGAAAACTGCTCTGCGGTGCCACGGGGCTGTAACCTCAAGCAGGCGTTGACCATCTCGAGTAGTGGCCATGGCGTATCTGGGGTCGGCTCGTTGGTTGCCTCCATCTTCTTGGAGCTCTCTGTCTCGTGGGGATCAGCCTCCGCGTCTGCTCCAATATCGGCGAGATCTTTGCACAGTTCTCCTTGGTCCATCATGGCCAGCGAATACTAGGAGACCTTTGAAAGGAAAACACAATCGCAATGACAATGAAACAAAAGAAGTGAGGATCGGTTACTTGTTTGCAAAACTTCTTTTTTCTCTGAGCGAAAATATACCAACATCACGGATCCGCTTACATTCCCTTCGTTGGGAGAGAAAACGATGGCGGAATCTGAGTGTTGCCTTTCTTGAAGGCGGTGAGAGAGAAGGGATTAATGAAGAGTGAAATGATGGTTGCTTCGTCCGTCAAACTTAGGCTGCGGGGAGGTGGGGTTTTGTGATCTGACGGCTCGTTCTTGCCCTGATGCGACCGGGGTGACTCTCCTTTGCATACTACCTTCTAATTTGGTGGATTGCATTTGGGCCCTTGCTGCATGGCCCACATGTCGATGAACAAAAGTATAACTGCATTGATGGGGAGGCGTTTCAATGACCTAGGAGGAGCGAAGCGGTTGAGTGTCTCCTTTGTACTAGTAGTAATTGTTTTTACGGGTAGCTGTAGAGTGTCTCCCTTGTACTAGTAGTAATTGTTTCTCTGGGCCCAAGACAAAACAGCCAATCCACACTAGTAAATAGTAAAATCAAATCAAAAGCGCTACCCACACCCGGCACACGCCCCCAAAAAACACAGGTGCTCTTCTTCCTCCTCGCTCCCACCCACCTCCGTCGGCTTGCTCCCTCGTACCCCAAATTCCTCACCTCACTCCTCTGAAAACCCAGCTCCCTTCTTCCTCACTCCTCTGAAAACCCCAGCTCCCTTCTTCTTCGCTCGCACTTTACAACTAGGCTCGTCATTAGTTACTCTGCTCAAATCCGTGGTAGCGACCGCGCGCCCTAGAGAAAATGGGTCGGCTGACCCAGCGCCAAGAAGATGAGGCTCCCTTGTGGCGGCGCCTATGTAGATCCCCGCCCGGCAGCTCGGGGAAGCGGCGACCCGCCCCCGGATCGAGGGAACCCGTAGAATCTCGGGTGGACCGCATCAGCGATCTCCGGACGCCATCCTTGGGGAGATCATCTCGCTTCTCCCCACCAAGGATTGCTGCCGCTTTTAAGTCCTCTCAATTGGTGGCACCCTCTATGGCACGCCGTGCCCTTAATCTCATTGTCATCAGCTATCTCTCTTCAATGATTTTGAAATCCCAGAGCCATCATCTCCTCCCACGGGGCTCTGTTCAAAGCCTCTGCATCTGTCATGCTACGAGCAAGCATACCATGCCACCTGCAGGGGCCTTTGGCTGAAATCCCTGAATTCACAAAACTACAGCTGCTTGAGTTCTACTATTCCACAAATCACATACCACATACGAGCGATGAACTTGTGCCCTCGGCACGATGTCCATCTCGCGGTTTTCCTCCTCTCTCCACACCGCCACCTTTGCGTTGTGCTACCTACGAGACAATCGGTACTAAACCTTCGACTCCCATTTCTCAAGAAACTTTCACTTGTCGGGTTCGTATATCGGAGGCCTCATTGCACAACATCATCCCTCCAGTTGCCTGCGCTGGAGTTCTTGGTGCTGTTTTCCACAGTTAGAATCGGTTGTCTCCAAATAAAGTTGCCTAACCTTGTAAGAATTGGAATTTCTTTTGACGGAAGGCAGCTCATCATCAAGATGCCCCTTCACTTCAAGGTTGATCCTTGATTCTAGTTATTCACGGTTGCAAATAACCATCCTCTCTGCGCCTAAGCTGGAGACCTTGGGTGTAATACATGATCTCTGTGCTCATTTCAATATGGTGTTTGGCTCCACAGTTCTTGGTACTTTATATTATCATCTACACTTGTAACCATAAGCTGCATTTTAAATTTCTGCACATAATTTATATATCATCTTGGAGTACACATTTTGTACTAATATTATGTTCTATGCTCAATGAAGAGTTTCTCCATGGATGGCCTATCAATGGTGCTGGATTCTGTCAAGATCTTATATATCCAAATGAATAGTTTTGATCTGAACAAGATTATTGGCTTGCTGCAATGCTTTCCATGTGCGGAGAAGTTGTATATAAAGGTGATAATTTCACGCACATTGCAAGCCGCATATAGTGTACTAGAATTAACCGTTCATTGTTGCTCTTTCGACACTCTTCTTTTAGACCTTAACTATTTTCAATCTTCATGTCTATTTAGGCAATAGGGCCGGGGTAAGAAAGTTATAACCAATCGGTGGATTAAGTAAGCATCGGGATTTTCTCACTTCTCATGAGATTCGGTTGAAGACAATAACGCTAGAGCGATATGTAGCCAACCGTGCAAACACAAGATTTGTCACATTCTTCTGCTTTGAATCGAGGTTACTATTGTCCATCGGGCTTAAGTTTATCAGCAACATGGTTTTGACAAATGGGTATGTCAAAGAGCAAAAAAGGAGTTTGGTGGGCAAAGAGCTTACGAATGTGTCGGGCTTCTATTTACAACATATTGTGGTCATAATCCGATAAATTTTACGACCCATGATGTTCATTCTATGGACTGACCAATCCATTTGGTTGTATTTGCTAAAAACAGTCTTTGGAGTTAGATGTTGTTGCCCTTTTCAATCTGGTTTTTTGTAAACGATGAACAATCAACCCTCGTGCTTTTATGCAGGTTTGTAGCTGGAGTTAGATGTTCCTGCCCTTTTCAACTCATTTGTGACTGTCATATTTTCTTTGAAACAAGGCAAATGGCTTGCCATTCGTTTAATTTAGAGTGAAATATTGTAACAAATCACAACCAAGGGAAATAACATCACCCACGCTGGCTGCTTGAGCTCACTATGCATTACAAAAGCCAAGTGATTAGCCCCCACCAGCACCCACAAACTTATTTCGAACTAGCACATCAAATGGGCTGTAAATTTTCATAGGAAAGGCTGCATGACCGTGACAGATTTGGATTCGACATTTGGGACCCCGAGAAATAGCCTATCAAGGTGGTATCGACTTACTAGCCAATCAACAAGCGATTCGCCTACCGGTGTTGGATTGACATCCAACATCTGCCGTGTATCTTCTATCTCTTGTCTTCTTCTTCCTCCATCCGCCCAAACCAAACCACCCCGTCGGCTCCGCCTGCTCCCACCTCCCATGGCTGGCTGCACCTCCGCCGCCCTACCGTACATACCCTCCAATGTTGGCCAGTCCCTCCCTCTATTCCCCCACACGTCCTGTTATTCTCCGGCGACGTCAGCCCAAACACGCACCCGTGCCCGAACCAGTCAACCCTCATACTCCCCTCCGCCTGCGACTGGACCGGTGCATCTTTAACGACTCCTGTTCGTTCCGTCCAGAGCCTCGCCGTCGTCCTCCGCCTTGCGGCCTTGGTTCGCTTCGCCGTCTTGTGTGCGCCTCCCTCTTGCGTTGTCAACATCGTCAACAACGAGAGGAACAAGGAGATATTTGTACATGGAAGGATGACGGTAGGGACCCACCAGCGTCATGGCGATGCATGAAAGTGCCTCTATAGTACAAGACCAAAAATATGGTTCCTCTAATGGTTGGACATCGGGGCTCACGCCATTGTCAGCGTAGTCAATAAGCGAGAGAATTACACTCTGACGGTGACACGGGGACCCGACAAGTCGCACCGTTTTTTTGAGGAACAAGCGGTTATTATTTATACTAGTTTTAGCGACGGATCAGGGTAACAACGGGGCTGTGCGAGGGCTGTGGCCCGTCTAGCGAGGTTTTATTTATGTTTACCACATCATGAGCCAAGTTGTGTTTTTCTTGCTGAAAATGGCTAGCCAGTTCTATTTTTCAAGAAATACCCAAACAAGGTCTACTTGCTTTATCGGCCTCTTTGGTTGCAAATCTTTCAAGGCGATGAGAGTTTCATTGGTTTGGCGAAATGGCTGTACATTTTAAAACACATCAAACGGAATTAGTTTTAATTTTTTTTCATTACAAGATCTTAAATTCCATTGATTTTTATCGTGGACAATTATTTGGATTTTATATTTATATAAATTATTTTTCAAAATAGTTTGAATGTGAATCGATATTTCTGGATTAAAAGCAGTTGACCGCTTTTGAAATATGCAAAATTTACGTATACTTTTTAACCGTGGCCACAATATGGGGTGTAATGCTAACAAAAGAAGATGAGCTCAAAAATAAACCTTAAGAATTAGCAAATGGGCTGTACATTATTAGAAATAATGGCGGATGGGCTGTATCTTGTTTTCCACAGATTTGAGGCTGACTTGTCGCCTACTACAGGTTGTGCGTATGCTTTCATAAAAAGGTTGGCCTTTACGCAACACCTGTCAACTTAGTCAACACACGAGACCGGTGATTGTTGGATGTCCATCCAGCGGCTGTCGTCTTCTTCAATCTCTGCTCTTCATGCTCCGGCCGCTCAAACAAGCGCCGGCGGGACTGCTGCTCCCTCCTCCATGACCGGCTATCTTGCCCTTGAGCCTCGGTGGGAGGCTGTCTTGTGGGCCTACTAAGTTGACGGGGACGAAGGGCTTTCTCAACTTAGTCAATATGAATGATTCTAGCTCCAGTGACCATACGATGTCCATCCAACGGCCGTAGTGCTTCTTCAACCTCTGGTCTTCTTGCTCCAGCCGCCCAAAGCAGCGCCGGTCGTGCCGCATGCTCCTGCTTCCCGTGGCTGGCTGTGCTGCCGCGGAGGCCTCACCGCCCCCTACTATTCCCACCGCTGGCCAGGCCCTGCGGCGACGGCAGCCTCACACCACAGCCGAACCGGTGAACCCTCGTACTCCTCTCCGCGCGGGCTTCCACTGCCGCGTCTTCCCCGACTCCACGTCGTCCCTTCCTAGGCCTCGCCGTCGTCCACGCCGTGGTGCTCTCCAGCGACCTGGTCAACGTGGTCAAGGAATGACTTCCATCGGAAGAAATCTTGTGCGTGGAGAGGGGTGACAGTGGGTCCTGGCCACAACCCAGTTTTTGTGATTTGCTAAGTAAATCGCTTTATCGGGGCTGTTGGGCTGCAAATCTTTCAAAACGAGGAGAGCTTTCATTAATTTGGCGAGAAAATAGCCCATCGATAATGAGAAATGGGCTATACATTTTAAAACACATCAAACGGCAATTAGTTTCAAATTTTTTGTTTCATTTCAAGATTTTAAATTACATTAATTTTTATCGTGGATAATTTGTTTGATTTTATATTGATATACATTTATTTTTAAAATCAGTTTGAATGTGAGTCAAATTTGGGATTAAAAACAGTTCGGACCGCATCGAAATATGCAAAATTTAGTATAATTTTTTAGTGGCCACAATATGGGCTGTAATGCTAACTAAAGAATATGGGCTCCAAAAAAACCTTAGAATTAGCAAATGGGATGTAAATTATTAGAAATAATGGCGAGATGGGCTGTATCTTGTTTTCCACAGATTTGAGGCTTTCCTAAAAAGGTTGGCCTGGCGGTGGCGGTTGGATGTCCATCCAGCGGTGTCGTCTTATTCAATCTCTGCTCTTCTGCTCGGCCGCTCAAACAAGCGCCCGGCGGGACTGCCGCTCCCTCCTCCCATGGCCGGTGTCTTGCTGCCGCGTAGGCCTCACCGCCCACCCGTACTCGCATCGCTGGCCTAGCCATCCCTCTACTCACCCACACTGCTTGTTATTCTCCGTGACGGCGGATGAACGATAAACCCTCATCGGTCGTACTCCCCTCGCGTGGGAAACAAGCTGCGAGTCTTCCCTTTCTCCGTGTCGTCCCTTCCTAGGCCTGCGCCGTCCACCACCGTGGTGCTCTCGTGTGGCGTGGTCAATGTGGTCGGCGACCGACTTCCATCGGAAGAAATCTTGTCGCGTGGAGAGGTGACATTTGGGTCATGACGCGATGATGAAGTGCCTCCTTATTACGTGCAAAATAATTATTCCTCCACGACAGCGGGGACCCACGGACGGACCACCGTATTTCCACGAAAAAATGTTTCCCCATTGCTGGGACCCTGGCTACACCTTCTCACGCAAGGAAGTGCGTCAGAAAAAAAAGCGATTAGCCCCCATTGCTGGGACCCACCAGCTACATCTTATACGCAAGGAAGTGCGTCCGGGCAAAAAAACAAAATGATCACGACCTTCTTGGGACCCACCAGCTACATCTCATGAGCAAGGAAGTGCTGACGGTCGGGACCCACACGGTGAAGCGTGCGTGGCGTTGTCATTCGGTCACGAATGTGTGCGTACATATATCTTGGTGGATGTAAGCGCGCGCGTGTCATAGTAGAAGCGGCGCGCGTAGCATGTACCTGCGTCATTACAGCGGCCAGGGTGCAAGAAGAAAATCATGCGTATGTGTACATCTGGCGGGGTCTCGAGCGCCTACTTTCGCGCTCGTCTGGCGAGGGCTCGTGTACATGGCTGGGTCGGGCGGAGAAACAACATCGTCGTCGTGTTCATGGGGAGAGCAGCGAAATCGTCATGTTCATGGGAGAGCAGCGGAATGCGTCGTGTTCATCGGGAGGCAACAAAAGCGTGGGAGCCAACCGGCTGGGTCGGAATAGAATGCGTGGTCGTGTTCGCCGGGAGGGCTTGGGCCGGAACATGCGATGGAAGCGAGGCTGGCGTACGCGAAGCGGAGAAGCAGACCTCCTCGTTGGAGCAGGGTCACTGTTGATCGGGAGGGTGTGGCGTACCGCAAAAGCGGAGAAGCAGACCTCCTACGGTGAAGCGGGTCTGTTTTTCGAGAGGGTGTGGCGTCTTGCAAAGCAGACGAAAGCGGACTTGTGTTGGGCCTTCTGATCGAAGCAGGAAGTCTGTTGATCGAGAGGGTGTGGCGTACCGCCAAAGCGGAGAAGCGAACTTGTGTTGGGCCTACGGTCGAAGCAGAAGTCTGTTGATCGGGAGGGTGTGGCGTACCCCAAAGCGGGCCAAGCGGACTTGTGTTGGGCCTTCTGGTCGAAAGCAGAGTCTGTTCGCCGGGAGGGTGTGGCGTGCCGCCATAAGCAGGACTCCACGGATCTGTTCATCTCCACCGTCGACCTCCTCCAGCCACCACGGGCTACCATCGGCGTCCTCCGGCCTCCACGGGCTCCTGTTCATCCAGCCTCCACCATGGCGCTACTCCACCGACTCTTGTTCAACCACCCCTCCACGGGCACCCCTCCACCGTATCTGTTCATCCAGCCCTCCACACCACGGGGTCTGTTCAACCACCCTCCACGGCCACCCCTCCACCGTCTCTGTTCATCAGCCCTCCACACCACGGGGTCTGTTCATCCGGAAACGCGCCACCGCTCCTTGTTCATCAACCCCCCCCCGCAACACTCCTTTGTTCATCAATCGATCGGCTTGATTTAGCGATGGCGAAGAATCGCTCCATCGGGTTCGATTAACAGCCATCGATCGTCGATTGGGTTTAGTAAGCGTAACTGCGGTCTGTCGCTCGGGTTGATTAGAGCCCAGCGCCTCGCTTCGGGTTGATTAGAGCCAACGCCTACGCCTGCGTGTCTGAGAAAGCAGCGCGTCGCTTGGCCCCGACCTCCCGTAACGGCAACTCCCGAAATTTTCCTCCCCTACGCTTCTACCACGGTTTTTCCGTCATGGGCAGCCCAAAGAATGTCATGCAGCTGCGTCTCCGGCCTGCCAGGCCGAAAAGCCCATTTCTGTCATGATTTTTGTCATAAGTAAGAGCCCACCACATCTATGATGATACGGGTTTTGTCACAATTATCGTCATAGAAGTGTCATATGTATGATGATTTTTTTGTTAGGCCCAAAATGTCACGTATGTGTCTTTTTTGTAGTGAAATCAACTCCTCAAATGAACTAGTCCCCACATGGAAGTGTCTCTTGATACATCCATTTTGCATCATCTTTCATGTTGATATTTGTTGCATTATGGACTATTATTTCATTTTATGATACAATTATTATGCATTTTCCCTCTTGTTTTGCAATAATTATATGAAGAGGAGATTGCCGGCAATTTGGAATTACGGACGAAAAGGGCTATATCGGAGCAACTTTTCTAAACATCTCGAGATGAGCTAAAATTGTGGAGAATTATTTTGGAATATATTAAAATTATTTGCGAAATAAATTGAAAGTGCAACTATCCCTAGGTGGTTTTGGTAATTCATAACAACATATAGCTCATTGAGCTAATGCTATTCAAGATGAACATTTCAGGAAAGCTCAATGAATGGCATGGCATGGATGATGAAAGTGGATCCCTCAAAATGCTAATGACAAAGGATTGGCTCAAGCTCAAAAGCTCAAGACTCTTCATTTTATATTTTAGTGATTCAAGATCACATTGAGTCTATAGGAAAAGCCAATACTATCAAGGAGGGATGAGGTGTTGCTTAATGAGCCTCTTGCTTCATGTGCTTAGTGATATGCTCCAAAACCCTCAGCTACTTTCTCACATCCACATATGACCTAAACCTAAAGCCAAAATCGGTCTCACCGATTCTTCCAATCAGCGCCACCGATTTCATATGTCATAGCCACTGCCACAAACCCTAGGCAAATCGGTTCTACCGATAGGGATCTCGGTCTCACCGAGATGGGATTATAATCTCTCTATTTCCCTTAGTAACTTTTGGTCTCACGAAAAAGCGAATCGGTCCCATCGAGATTGCAATGTAAACTCTCTGTTTCCTTTTGTAACATTTGGTCTCACCGAAAAGAGCAAATCGGTCCCACCAAGTTTACGACCAACTCTTTGGTTAGCTAATTACCAAAATCGGTCTCACCGAGTTTGTATGTCAGTCTCACCGAGATTACGTTATGCCTAACCTAACCATATCGGTCCTACCGAGATGCATGTCGATCCACAAAAACCCTAACGGTCACTAGGTTTACTAAATTGGTCGACCGAGTTTGTTGATTCGGTCCCACGAGATTGGTAAATTGTGTGTAATGGTTAGATTTTGTGTGGAGGCTATATATACCCTCCACCTCCTCTTCATTCGTGGAAGAGCCATCAGACTAAACCTACACTTCCAACTTACCATTTAGAGAGAACCACCTACTCATGTGTTGAGGCCAAGATATTCCATTCCTACCATATGAATCTTGATCTCTAGCCTTCCCCAAGTTGCTTTCCCTCAAATCTTCTTTCTACAGATCCAAATCCTATGAGAGAGAGTTGAGTGTTGGGGAACTATCATTTGAAGCACAAGAGCAAGGAGTTCATCATCAACACACCATTTGTTACTTCTTGGAGAGTGGTGTCTCCTAGATTGGCTAGGTGTCACTTGGGAGCCTCAGACAAGATTGTGGAGTTGAACCAAGGAGTTTGTAAGGGCAAGGAGATCGCCTACTTCGTGAAGATCTACCGCTAGTGAGACAAGTCCTTAGTGGCGGCGACCATGGTGGGATAGACAAGGTTGCTACTTCGTGGACCCTTCGTGGGTGGAGCCCTCCGTGGACTCGGCAAGCCGTTACCCTTCGTGGGTTGAAGTCTCCATCAGCGTGGAGATGCGATAGCACCACCTATCGGAACCACGCCAAAAACATCCGTGTCTCCAATTGCGTTTGAATCCTCCAAACCCTTCCCTTTACTTTCTTGCAAGTTGCATGCTTTAATTTCCGCTGCCAATATACTCTTTGCATGCTTGCTTGAATTGTGTGATGATTGCTTGACTTGTCCTAAGATAGCTAAAATCTGCCAAACTCTAAAACTAGGGAAAGGCTAAGTTTTAATTGGTCAAGTAGTCTAATCACCCCCTCTAGACATACTTCAAGGTCCTACAAGTGGTATCGAGCCTTGGTCTCCATTTGCTTTGATTTCCATAGCTTTTGGTGGTCATAGCCTTGGTTTCACAACCTAGGAGAGTATGGCGTCTAGCGAGAAATTATCACCGTAGAGGTCCTTACTTTGATGGTACTAATTTTGCTAGTTGGAAGCATAAGATGAAAATGCATATTCTCGGACATAACCCGCCGTTTGGGCAATTATTTGTATTGGCTTGCAAGGTGAATTCTTTGATGGGAGAGAGCGAACCGTGAAGCTAATGCGGAAGAATTGAAGATGTTGCAATACAACGCTCAAGCTTGTGATATCATCTTCAGCGGATTGTGCCCGAAGAATTCAACAAAATCAGCCGTCTTGAGAATGCAAAGGAAATTTGGGATACTTTGATTGATATGCATGAAGGTACGAATCCGTCAAGGAATCCAAGTTGGATGTGCTCCAAAGTCAGCTTGACAAGTTCAAAATGAAGGATGGTGAAGGTGTGGCTGAAATGTACTCTAGGCTTGCACTTATCACAAATGAAATTGCGGCTTAGGGAGTGAAGAGATGATCGACAGATTCATCATCAAGAAGATCCTAAGAGCATTGGATGGAAAGTATGATACCGTGTGCACATTGATTCAAATGATGCCAAACTACAAAGATCTCAAGCCAGCGGAAGTCATTGGAAGAATTGTTGCTCATGAGATGTCACTCAAGGATAAGGAGGAACTTCACAACAAGTCAAGTGGTGCTTACAAAGCCTCAAGTGAAGCCCCACATCATCAAGTGAGAAACAAACCTTCAATGAAGAATTGAGCTTAATGGTGAAGAACTTCAACAAATTCTACAAGAGTAGAAGCAAAGAAAAAGCTCCAAGTCAAGGTCTTACAATGACAAAAGATCTTCTAGTCGAGGCGAAATTGCTACAATTGTGGGAGACCGGACACTATTCAATGAGTGTCGGCACCCTACAAAGAAGAAGACTCTCCAAAAGAAGAAGTAGAAGAAGAATCACCACCAGAGAGAGAGGAGTAGAGATGATCGTTATGAGCGAAGACCCTCACGGAGAAGCAAGGATTAGGAAAGGAAGGACAAGTCATCAAAGAGCTACACAAAGCGAAGACATCAAGCTCATGTTGGTGAATGGGTATCCGGCTCGACTCCGACCATCACTCAGAGAAGCTATCACTCCGACTCGAATATACTCAAGATGAAGGTGTTGCGGTCTAGCACTTGTGTCAACCAACTCCTCGACATATTTGAATCACCAAATGAAGGAATTGGTAGATGCTTCATGGCCAAAGGTCCTAAGGTAACACACCCAGTATATTGATTTTGATGTTGATGAAGATGACTTGCTAGGTGATGATGATTTACTTGTTGACAACTCTAGTGATGAATACTATGATGAAGCGTCAATTAATCATGCTAATCAAGGTGAAGCGAATGACAATGATAAGGAGAAAATTGAGCGTCTAACTAAAGAACTAAACACTCTTAAGTTAGCTCATGAAACTATCTTTGAAGATCATCGAGAACTTTTAAGGGCTCATGAGAAGTTACGCTTTGAAAAGCTCAATCTTGAGCAAGAGCATGAGTTCTTAAAAGCAATCAATGATGATCTCCGTAAGAAAAGTTCTTCTTACATTGCCAAGCGTTTACTCTTATCTACTTACATGCCTCAAGTCAAGTCTAGTAACAAGAACAAGAAAGATTCTTCCTCTAGTAGTAACAATAATAATGTCATAATCAATATTGTTGCTTCTAGTAGTTCTCTTGATTCCACTAATGATTCTCTTAGCCAAGTTACACTTGAGCAAGAAAATAGCTTATTGAAGGAATTATAGAAAGGTGTATACAAGAGCCTTGCGGGAGTAAGCAATTGAGGAAATTATGCATAAGCAAGGAAGGCACGGAAGAATCAAGGTGTTGGTTTTGAGCGAAAGTTCAATGCCAATGGAGTTGAGTGGGAAGAAGATCAATACCCCAAGGCGAAGTTTGTTCCTCAACAAGAGAAGTATGATCCTACTTCCTTCAAGGGAACACAAGCACAAGATGATCTTCCACCACAAGACCACAAGGGCAAGGACAAGCTTCAAGAAGAGATTGATGCATTTGAAGAAGCACCTAAGGTCTCGGTCAAGTGGATTCCCAAGACTACGTCAAGTTCTACCTCATCAAGTACAACTACAACTCCAAGGATTCCCATCAAGATGATGTGGATCCAGAAGAAGAAGAACTAGAGAGTTCTTGAGGGTGACTCCGCCAACATATTTCACTCATATCATTATGGCAAGGACAAGTGCAATCAACTTCCATATCTTGCACTAGTTCAAGGAGTCACAAACCCTCATGTTGGTAAGGCAAGGGACAAGGTAACCTAATGATTTCATGGACATCATTTTGTGTGTGCATCACTCTATGTCTATGGATATACTTGTTTGTTCCTTGTGGGACTAACCCATGTAGGTATTGAAAGTGCAACTCACTCCAAAGGATTGCTCCAAAAAGATCTACATCAACATTGAGCATCCACATCTTCAACACCTACATGAAGTCATCATCGACAAAAAAAGGTTAGTTCATCCCTCTAAGGGGATCTCACATCTAGGGGAGCTTAACTCTAAGAATTGAGTCAAAGCAACTCTAATGATGTGAACACATAAATGCTTTATGTAAAAGTGGTAACCCACTTGAGCTTAAGCGATGAGTATGACCTATGATCAAATGTTCTCATTTGACTCCTAAGTCAATATACTCATATATAGATGACCTAGTCATCGCCAATTGTTTGATAGATGCTAGAATTGGTTGTGCATGCTTTGTCACATATTTCATTTGCCATCTTATTGTGTGAGCATGTTGGTTGCATACTTTACTCATTCGAGGACATCCACTTGTTGTTTTGATTGATTGGCTTCTTTTCTTTGGCCAAGTGGATGGACAAGAATGCCTAAGAACCTTCTTTAGCTATCTATGCTTTTCTCGTCTCAAACTCTGTTCATGCTACATCACAAAATTTGATCAAGTCAGATTGAACCACTCGTGTGAGGAGCACTCGGAGTCCCGATTAGTCATAGACTTAAACTTCCAAAACTTCTTTGTGATTTTCGGTCGACCGATTCCTCCATTTCGGTCTTACCGAGATCACTTAGTCGATCTAGGTTTTCAATCTCGGTGCAACCGATTTGAACTCTTCGGTCACACGAGTTGCAATAACTGTACACATTTTGCATCTCGGTGCCACGAGTTGTTCCACTCGGTCACACCGAGCGAAGTCGGGCTATATATAGTCACGGGCAAAATTTGGAAATTTCTCGAACCTCTTCGCCGCGCAATAGCTCGCTCTGCCTCCATGGTCTCGGATCGTCTCCTTGTGCTTGACCGCCCCCATCGCTGGTATCCGCCGCCGTCAGCGAAATCAACCCGCCGTTGCCGCCGTGGCGAGTCTCCTTGAACTAGGGTATGGACTCGATCACTGTGCTTTCCTCGTCCGATTCTCAGCACATTGTGTTCTTATTGATTCTTGCCACGATTGAAACACTCCTATCCAATCAATGCAATCCTTAGAATAGTTTTGATTTGAAAATTTAGGGTTAGGTTTCATGAAACCATCTCGGACCCATCGAGTTGAAAAATTCGGTCCCACCGATTTGGCTTATGCCATTGCACTAGTGAGACTCGGTTTGACCGAGAATTACTAATCGGTGAGACCGATTTTAGGACTTTGTGAAACCCTAGCAGTCTCGGTGCCACGAGCGTGACTCGGTCAATCGAGTTCATCGGTTTAGGTTCCAAAACTGCTTGGTATCACCGAGTTTGAAAATCGGTTGATCGAAATGCTTTCTGTGGAAAACTAAAACTGAATTTTGAGTCATTCTTTTGCAAAAATCTCTGCATTTTGTGATGCTCATCCACTCTACCTCATCTATAACTCTTCACGGGGTCAGCGATCGGCATGTCGGACCAGAATGATCGAGAACAGGTCGGAGGAGCAGATGAACATGGTGAGGGCACTAGTCCCTCCGGCTCTTGAGATGAAGGCAGCGGGAGCACCCCAAGCAATCTGCCTAAAGCTGCCACCAGACAAAGGAAGAAGAAAACCTCAGATTAGAAGATGAGGATTATAAAAGAGAAGAGGAAGAAGCAACCTCCAAGAAGGTTGTGCTCAAAAAGGAGTATGGCTCGACACATAGCTCAAAGCTGGACTCAATAAGAAGGTTCCTGCCAAGAGGACACCAATGCCAAAGGTCGAGCATCAACTCAAATTCTGAAAAGCCTGATCCCAAAGAGCCATTCTGCTTTGAAGGAAGAAAAGGAAAGAGAGGTCAAGAAGACCACAATCGAGTTATTGGGAAGCCTTCCATGATGGAAGAGGAAGAAGAGATAGCTGCACCGGCACCAAAGGCACCAAAGCTTATGGGTGATGCTATAAGATCGAGGGCTGCCACATCTAAGCCAAGGAAGCACCCAAAGCTGCCCCCAAGGCCAAGTCTGCACCAAAGAGGAATACGGGAGTATTCCACTCTTGAAAAGAACAAGGCCCGAGTGCACGAGGTTCTGAAGAAGAAGATGAAGAAGGACAAGTTTTGAGAAGCTCAAGCCAAGATACCAGACCACAATGATGCCCATCCTGTGGTGAGGATATGAAAAGCGAGAAGAGACAATGGGTTGAGACTATGGAGGATGGCAGATCCATATGCCACAAGAAGAAGAATTGCTTGTGGACTACGGGTTCCACACCAAGGAACAACAGGACTTTTATGAGACTATTACTGCTGGATAAGAAGCCCATAGTGTGTGATATGAGGTGGGTCATTGGACCTACATGAAGGAAAATGTAGAGCACTATCACTGGAGTGCAAGACAGTTTTGTTGCTGTTGGAGTTGCAGACTTTGTTGGGCAAAAGCTCACCAAGCTGGAGCGATGAACTTATCATGCAGTTCTACTCCACAACACACTTTTATCGGATGGCGAGGATAGTGTGGATGTCGAAGGTACAAGGTACCAGTCAACTGTTGAGGAGTGGGCAAAGCTGATAAATGCCCCAAAGGAGAATGAAGATGACCTGGATGTATATGCAAAGAAGAAAATGGGACACAATACCATGACACACATGTACAAGGAGATCCCAGACGAAGCCCTAGAGACTTTCTCTTTTGGATCAGTCCACTTTCTTCTGTCAGGGCTGCCTACTATCAATACCATCTTAAGGCATACCCTACTGCCAAAGTCTGGTGACCACAACATGATCAGAGGGCATGCAATCAACATGTTGCATTTGTTTGATGTGCCACAGAAATTCAAAGTCATGAGCCTTATGGTTGAAACCATTAAGAGGACTGCAGCTGATCAGAAAAGAAGTTGTGGATATGCCCCTCAGATCCAGGAGTTGATTAACTCAAAGATGGGCACATGCAAATATCTATTGGATAAGGAACATTTTCCAATTTATCCAGACTTTGAGGACAATGAGGTTGTCATGAATGAGAATGATCCATCGTCAGTTCAAGCACAAGAGAAGAAGGAGAAGGCAAGGAAGGAGAAGGCTGCCAGGATGCCAACTCAAGAGGAGGCATCTGAGTATTTCTTGAAGAACAAGCGAGGAGCAGCTCGGATACTTAATAGCATCAACCACGAGGATTGAGAAGGATTGGCCACCCTCACTCAAAATCAGGAGAGCTTGGAAGAATCATAGAACAAAAGTTCTATAACTTAGATGTGAAAATGGCGAGATTGATGTGCATTGGAGGAACTACAAGATGACATGCAGGAGAGGAAGGGCAAAACAACAAGCTGATGCATTTGCGAGTGCCTAGAGCCCAGAGGTCATCTGTTGTGCGATTTCGACACGAGCAACTTCATCTGCACCAGCTACAGCCTCGGTGCCACCAGCTCCGGCACCTACATCAGCTCGGCTCCATCTACTTCAAGCTGAAGCTTTCGTCCTCGGCGTTATCCGGACTCCACCACTGAAGATCAAGCACGAGAGTCGATCTAGCACTATGCATTTTCTATGAACTTTTTGGTAACTTGTTGCCAAGGGGAGAAAAATGTATAGATCATAAACTTAGAGAGAGAGAGAGAGTGTTGCTTTTGTTCTCTCTTGATTTGGTGGTTTTCAAACTTGTTTGCTTTTGGTTGCTTGATATACTATGTTTGTGAGACATTGATGATCATGTGTTTGATCATAAGCTACACTTATGCATGTTTGATGATATTATCTTATCTATCCTATGTGATCATTCACTTGTGCTTGGTGATGAGTGCATGTATTCATTCATTATCATTTTGGCGCTCCACCAAGATGTATGTGACATGGAAGAGTAACCCATGAGCCTAATTCCTTGTGCATTTGCAGTCCAAAGCAAATCATAATCTATGCACAAATTTAGGGGAGCTCTTGCTTATCACATACTTCTCAAAGCGACGATGTTTTCAATCTTATTATCATTTGTGAAGCTTTGATCTATATGTTGTCATCAATTACCAAAAGGGGAGATTGAAAGTGCAACTATCCTAGGTGGTTTTGGTAATTCATAACAACATATAGCTCATTGAGCTAATGCTATTCAAGATGAACATTTCAGGAAAGCTCAATGAATGGCATGGCATGGATGATGAAAGTGGATCCCTCAAAATGCTAATGACAAAGGTTGGCTCAAGCTCAAAAGCTCAAGACTCTTCATTTTATATTTTAGTGATTCAAGATCACATTGAGTCTATAGGAAAAGCCAATACTATCAAGGAGGGATGAGGTGTTGTAATGAGCCTCTTGCTTCATGTGCTTAGTGATATGCTCCAAAACCCTCAGCTACTTTCTCACATCCACATATGACCTAAACCTAAAGCCAAAATCGGTCTCACCAATTCTTCCTATCCGGCACCAATTTCATATGTCATAGAACACTGCCACAAACCCTAGGCAAATCGGTTCTACCGATAGGGATCTTAGTCTCACCGAGATGGGATTATAATCTCTCTGTTTCCCTTTCGTAACTTTTGGTCTCACGAAAAGCGGATCAGTCCCACCGAGATTGCAATGTAAACTCTCTGTTTCCCTTTTGTAACATTTGGTCTCACGAAAAGAGCAAATCGGTCCCACCGAGTTTACGACCAACTCTCGGTTAGCTAATTACCAAAATCGGTCTCACGAGTTTGTATGTCAGTCTCACCGAGATTACGTTATGCCTAACCTAATCATATCGGTCCTACCGAGATGCATGTCGATCCACGAAAACCCTAACGGTCACTAGGTTTACTAAAATCGGTCGGCGAGTTTGTTGATTCGGTCCCACGAGATTGGTAAATTGTGTATAGCAGTTAGATTTTGTGTGGAGGCTATATACCCTCCACCTCCTCTTCATTCGTGGAGAGAGCCATCGAGACTAAACCTACACTTCCAACTTACCATTTACGAGAGAGAACCACCTACTCATGTGTTGAGGCCAAGATATTCCATTCCTACCATATGAATCTTGATCTCTAGCCTTCCCCAAGTTGCTTTCCTCAAATCTTCTTTCTACAGATCCAAATCCTATGAGAGAGAGTTGAGTGTTGGGGAGACTATCATTTGAAGCACAAGAGCAAGGAGTTCATCATCAACACACCATTTGTTACTTCTTGGAAGTGGTGTCTCCTAGATTGGCTAGGTGTCACTTGGGAGCCTCAGACAAGATTGTGGAGTTGAACCAAGGAGTTTGTAAGGGCAAGGAGATCGCCTACTTCGTGAAGATCTACCGCTAGTGAGGCAAGTCCTTAGTGGGCGATGGCCATGGTGGGATAGACAAGGTTGCTACTTCGTGGACCCTTCGTGGGTGGAGCCCTCCGTGGACTCGTGCAACCGTTACCCTTCGTGGGTTGAAGTCTCCATCAGCGTGGAGTGCGATAGCACCACCTATCGGAACCACGCCAAAAACTCCGTGGGAGCGTAGTAATTTCAAAAAACCCTTCCCTACGCTTTCTTGCAAGATCATGGTGATGGCATAGCAGATGCTTGGGAGATTGTATGTCCACGTACCCTCGTGAACCGTGGCGGGCGTTATAACAAGCGTTTGATGTAAGTCGTGCGTCTTCACGATCCGACCGATCCACATACCGAGCATACGGCACCTCCGAGTTCATCACGCGTTCACGCTCGATGGCGATCCCGGGCCGATCCGGCGAAAGCGTCGGGGATGAGTTCACGTCGACCGACGCGTCCGTGGTGGCGATGATGATGCTCCACCGAGTTTCACGAGGCCGGCTAAGCTGGCGACGATATGACTTCACGGCGAGGGGCCGCTAAGCTCATGACGATATGACCGAAGTGGAATATGGTGGAGGGGCACCGCTGCATGGCTAAGCGATCCGTAGATCAACTTGTGTGTCATGGGGTGCCCCCTGCCCCGTATATAAAGGAGCAAGAAGTGCGGCCGGCCCTAGGGGGAGGCGGCGGGAGAGTCCTACTCCCAGGGAGTAGGACTCCCCCTTTCCTTGTTGGATTAGGACTTGGGGGGAGGGGGAAGAGGAAGAGGCGCGCCCCCTCTCCTGTCCTATTCGGACTAGGGGATTGGGGGGCGCGTCCTGCCCTGGCGACGGCCTTCTCTTCTCCCTTATGGCCCATCAAGGCCCATTGACCCCGGGAGGTTCAGTAACCCCGGTGTTCGGTAAAATCCGTTTTCATCGGAACCTTTCGAAGTCAAACATAGGCTTCCAATATATCGATCTTTATGTCTCGACCATTTGAGACTCCTCGTCATGCCGTGATCACATCGGGACTCGAACAAACCGGTACATCAAAACTTATAAACTCATAATAAAGCTGTCGCCGTAACGTTAGCGTGCGGACCCTACGGGTTCGAGAACTATGTAGACATGACCTAGAACTATTCTCGGTCAATTACCAATAAGCGGAACCTGGGCGTTCATATTGGTTCCTACATATTCTCGAAGATCTTTATCGGTCAAACCGCATAACAACATCGTTGTTCCCTTTGTCATCGGTATGTTACTTGCCGAGATTTGATCGTCGGTATCAATACCTAGTTCAATCTCGTTACCGGCAAGTCTCTTTACTCGATTCGTAATACATCATTTCATAACTAACTCATTAGTTATAATGCTTGCAAGGCTTAGGTGATGAGTATTACCGAGAAGGCCGAGAGATACCTCTCCGACAATCGGAGTGACAAAACCTAATCTCGATTTATGCCAACTCAACATATACTTTTGGAGACACCTGTAGAAGTACCTTTATAATCACCCGATTCGTTGTGGCGTTTGGTAGCACACAAAGTGTTCCTCCGGTAGCAGGAGTTGCATAATCTCATAGTTCATAGGAACTTTGTATAAGTCATGAAGAAAGCATAAGCAACATACTAAGCGATCAAGTGCTAAGCTAACGGAATGGGTCAAGTCAATCACATCATTCTCCTAATGATGTGATCCGTTAATCAAATGACAACTCATGTCTATGGTTAGGAAACATAACCATCTTTGATTTAACGAGCTAGTAAAGTAGAGGCATACTAGTGACACTCTGTTTGTCTACTTATTCACACATGTATTATGTTTCGGTTAATACAATTCTAGCATGAATAATAAACATTTATCATGATATAAGAAATAAATAATAACTTTATTATTGCCTCTAGGGCATATTTCCTTGAGTCTCCCACTTGCACTAGAGTCAATAATCTAGATCACACGGTAATGATTCTAACACCCATGGAGTCTTGGTGCTGATCATGTTTTGCTCGTGGAAGAGGCTTAGTCAGTTCGCAACATTCAGATCCATTATGTATCTTGCAAATCTCTATGTCTCCCACTTGGACTTGGTCGAATGGAATTAGGCGTCTCTTGATATGCTTGGTCCTCTTGTGAAATCTGGATTCCTTTGCCAAGGCAATTGCACGATATTATCACGAGAAGATCTTCATTGGTCGATGCACTAGGTATGACACCTAGATCGGAAATGAACTCTTTCATCAGACTCCTTCATTTGCTGCTTCGAAGCAGCTATGTACTCCGCTTCACATGTAGATCCGCCACGGCGCTTTGTTTAGAACTGCACCAAGCGAGCAGCTCCACCGTTTAATAAAAATCGTATCCGGTTTGCGATTTAGAATCGTCGGATCGGTGTCAAAACTTGCATCGGCGTAACCATTTACGATTAGCTCTTTGTCACCTCCATATATCAAGAAACATATCCTTAGTCCTTTTAAGGTATTTCGGGATGTTCTTGACGCTGTCGATGATCCACTCTGGATTACTTTGGTACCTTCCTGCCAAGCTTATTGCTAAGCATCGTCGGTCTGGTACCTGACATTGCATACATGATAGAGCCTATGGCTGAAGCATAGGGAACATTTTCATTTTCTCTCTATCTTCTGCTGTGGTGGGCATTGAGTCGACTCAATTTAACACCTTGTAACACAGGTAAAAACCTTTCTTTGCTGATCCATTTTGAACTTTTTCAAAACTTTATCAAGGTATGTGCTTTGTGAAAGTCAATTAAGCGTCTTGATCTATCTCTATAGATCTTGATGCCCAATATATAAGCAGCTTCACGAGGTCTTTCATTGAAAAACTTTTATTCAAGTATCCTTTTATGCTATCTAGAAATTCTATATCATTTCCAATTAATAATATGTCATCCACATATAATATCGAAATGCTCTGAGCTCTCACTCACTTTCTTGTAAATCTGAGGCTTCTCCAAAAGTGCATATAAAACCATATCTTTGATCACACTATCAAAGCGTTTATTCAACTCGAGAGGCTTGCACGGACCATAAATTGATCCTTTGGAGCTTGCACACTTTGTTAGCACCTTTTGGATCAACAAAACCTTCTGGTTGCATCATATACAACTCTTCTTCTAGAAATCCATTCAAGAATGCAGTTTTACATCCATTTGCCAAATTTCATAATCATAAAATGCAGCAATTGCTAACATGATTGAGACAGACTTAAGCATCGCTTCTGGTGAGAAAGTCTCATCGTAGTCAACCCCTTGAACTTGTCGAAAACCTTTACGCAACAAGTCGAGCTTTATAAACGATTACATTACCATCAGCGTCAGTCTTCTTCTTAAAGATCCATTTATTCTCAATGGCTTGCCGATCATCGAACAAGTCAACCAAATCCATACTTTGTTCTCATACATGGATCCCATCTCAGATTTCATGGCTTCAAGCCATTTTGCGAATCTGGGCTCACCATCGCTTCTTCATAGTTTGTAGGTTCTCCATGATCTAGTAGCATGACTTCGAATAGGATTACCGTACCACTCTGGTGAGGATTTTATTCGGTTGATCTCTGAGTTCGGTGACAACTTGATCTGAAGTTTCATGATCATCATCATTGTCTTCCTCGCTAATTGGTGCGGTGTCACGAAACCGATTTACTGTGATGAACTACTTTCCAATAAGGGAGCTGGTACTATTACCTCATCAAGTTCCACTTTCCTCCCTCACTTCTTTCGAGAGAAACTCCTTCTCTAGAAAGGATCCATTCTTAACAGCGAATATCTTGCCTTGGATCTGTGATAGAAGGTATACCCAGTGTCTCCTTTGGGTATCCTATGAAGACACATTTTTCGATTTGGGTTCAAGCTTATCAGGTTGAAGCTTTTTCACATAAGCATCGCAACCCCAAACTTTCGAAGCGACAACTTTGGTTTCTTGCCAAACCATAGTTCATAAGGTGTCGTCTCAGCGGTTTAGATGGTGTCCTATTTAGCGTGAATCGGCCATCTCTAAAGCATAACCCCAAAGCGATAGCGGTAAATCGGAAATAGACATCATAGATCACACCATATCTAGTAAAATACGATTATGACGTTCGGACACACCATTCTGCTGTGGTGTTCCGGTGGCGTGAGTTGTGAAACTATTCGCATTGCTTCAAATGTAGACCAAACTCGTAACTCAAATATTCTCCTCCACGATCAGATCGTAGAAACTTTATTTTCTTGTTACGATGATTTTCAACTTCACTCTGAAATTCTTTGAACTTTTCAAATGTTTGATTTATGCTTCATCAAGTAGATATACCCGTATCTGCTTAAATCATCTGTGAAGGTGAGAAAATAACGATATCCATACGAGCTTCAACATTCATCGGACCACATACATCTGTATGTATGATTTCCAACAAATCTGTTGCTCTCTCCATACTACGGAGAAGCGGTGTTTTAGTCATCTTGCCCATGAGGCACGGTTACATAAGTACCAAGTGATTCATAATCAAGTGATTCCAAAAGTCCATCTGTATGGAGTTTCTTCATCGTTTTACACCGATATGACCTAAATGGCGAGTGCCACAAATAAGTTGCACTATCATTATCAACTCTGCATCTTTTGGCTTCGACATTATGAATATGTGTATCACTCGATCGAGATTCAACAAGAATAGACCATTCTTCAAGGGTGCATGACCATAAAATATATTACTCATATAAATAGAACAACCATTATTCTCTGATTTAAATGAATAACCGTCTAGCATTAAACAAGATCCAGATATGATGTTCATGCTCAGCGGCGGCACCAAATAACAATTATTTAGGTCTAAAACTAATCCGAAGGTAGATGTAGAGGTAGCGTGCCGACCGCGATCACATTGACTTTGGAACCGTTTCCCAGCGCGCCGTCACCTCGTCCTTTGCGGTTTTCGCCTATTCCGTAGTCCTGTTTGAGTTGCAAATATTAGCAGAACCGGTATCAAATACCAGTGCTACTCGAGCTCTAGTAAGGTACACATCAATAACATGTATATCACATATACCTTTGTTCACCTTGCCATCCTTCTTATCCGCCAAATACTTGGGGCAGTTCCGCTTCGATGACCGATCCTTGCGGTAAAACACTCAGTTTCAGGCTTAGGTCAGACTTGGGTTTCTTCTCTTGAGCAGCAACTTTCTTGCTGTTCTTTTTGAATTTCCTTCTTCTTCCCTTTGCCCTTTTCTTGAAACTAGTGGTCTTGTTGACCATCAACACTTGATGCTCTTTCTTGATTTCTACCTCTGCGGCTTTTAGCATTGCGAAGAGCTCGGGGAATTGTCTTAGTCATCCCTTGCATATTATAGTTCATCACGAAGCTCTTGTAGCTTGGTGGCGATGATTGGAGAATTCATCAATGACACTATCATCCGGAAGATTAACTCCCGGCTGAATTAAGTGATTATTATACCCGGACATTTTGAGTATGTGCTCCTTGTGAGAACTATTCTCCTCCATCTTGCAGCTATAGAACTTATTGGAGACTTCATATCTCTCAATCCGGGCATTTGCTTGAAATATTAAATTCAACTCTTGGAACATCTCATATGTTCCATGGCGTTCAAAACGTCGTTGAAGACCGGTTCTAAGCCGTAAAGCATGGCTGCTTGAACTATAGAGTAGTCATCGACTTTGCTCTGCCAGGACGTTCACAACACGGCGTTGCTCCTGCGGGCACGGCACCAGCGGTGCTTCCAGGCGTAATTCTTCCGTGCAGCAATGAGGATAATCCTCAAGTTATGGACCCAGTCCGTGTAATTGCTACCATCATCTTTCAACTTTGCTTTCTCAAGGAGCGCATTAAAATTCAGCGGAACAACGCACGAGCCATCTATCTCGATGAAACATAGACAAGCAAAATACTATCGGTACTAAGTTCATGATAAATTTAAGTTCAATTAATCATATTAAAAACTCCCACTTAGGCAGACATCTCTCTAGTCATCTAAGTGATTCGTGATCCAAATCAACTAAACCATAACCGATCATCACGTGAGATGGAGTAGTTTTCAATGGTGAACATCACTATGTTGATCATATCTACTATATGATTCACGCTCGACCTTTCGGTCTCCGTGTTCGAGACCATATCTGCATATGCTAGGCTCGTCAAGTTTAACTGAGTATTCTGCGTGTGCAAAACTGGCTTGCACCCGTTGTAGATGGACGTAGAACTTATCACACCGATCATCACGTGGTGTCGGCTACTACAAACTTTTAGCAGCGGTGCATACTCGGGAGAACACTTCTTGATAATTTTAGTGAGAGATCATCTTATAATGCTACCGTCAATCAAAGCAAGATAAGATGCATAAAGGATAAACATCACATGCAATCAATATAAGTGATATGATATGGCCATCATCATCTTGTGCTTGTGATCTCCATCTCGAAGCAACCGTCATGACCACCATTGTCACCGTAGCGACACCTTGATCTCCATCGTAGCATCGTTGTCGTCTCGCCAACTATTGCTTCTCGACTATCGCTCTTGCTTAGTGATAAAGTAAAGCAATTACATAGCTTTGCATTTCATACAATAAGCGACAACCATATGGCTCCTGCCGATTGCGATAACCGGTTACAAAACATGATCATCTCATACAATAAAATATAGCATCACGTCTTGACCATATCACATCACAACATGCCTGCAAAAACAAGTTAGGCGTCCTCTACTTTGTTGTTGCAAGTTTTACGTGGCTGCTACGGGCTGAGCAAGAACCGTTCTTACCTATGCATTAAAACCACAGCGATAGTTTGTCAAGTTGGTGCTGTTTTAACCTTCCAAGGACCGGGTGTAGCCACACTCGGTTCAACTAAAGTGAGAAAGCAGACACCGCGGTCACCTTTAAGCAACAAGTGCTCGAGCGGTGAAACCAGTCTCACGTAAGCGTCTGCGTAATGTCGGTCCGGGCGCTTCATCTCACAATACCGCTGAACCAAAGTATGACATCTTTGGTAAGCAGTATGACTTATATCGCCCACAACTCACTTGTGTTCTACTCGTGCATATGACATCAATGCATAAAACCAGGCTCGGATGCCCTTTGTTGGGAGCGTAGTAATTTCAAAAATTTCCTACGCTGCGCAAGATCATGGTGATGGCATAGCGAGAGGGAAGTGTATGTCCACGTACCCTCGTGAGACCGTGGCGGGCGTTATAACAAGCGGTTGATGTAGTCGTATGTCTTCACGATCCGACCGATCCAAGTACCGAGCATACGGCACCTCGAGTTCAGCACTGCGTTCAGCTCGATGGCGATCCCGAGCTCCGATCCAGCAAAGCGTCGGGGATGAGTTCCGTCGACCTGACGGCGTGGTGGCGATGATGATGCTCCACCGGCGCGGGGCCGCCTAAGCTCGCGACGATATGACGAAGTGGAATATGGTGGAGGGCACCGCACAGCTAAGGAGCGATCCGTAGATCAACTTGTGTGTCATGGGGTGCCCCCTGCCCCTATATATAAAGGAGCAAGAAGTGCGGCGGCCCTAGGGGCGGCGGAGGAAGTCCTACTCCCAGGGAGTAGGACTCCCCATTCTAGTTGGATTAGGACTTGGGGAGGGAAGAGGAAGGCGCGCCCCCTCTCCTGTCCTATTCGGACTAGGGGAGGCGTCTGCGGCCTGCCTTGGCGACCCTTCTCTTCTCCCTTATGGCCCATCAAGGCCCATTGACCCCCGGGAGGTTCAGTAACCCGGTGTTCGGTAAAATCCGTTTTCATCGGAACCTTTCCGAAGTCAAACATAGGCTTCCAATATATCGATCTTTATGTCTCGACCATTTGAGACTCCTCGTCATGTCGTGATCACATCCGGGACTCGAACAAACTTGGTACATCAAAACTTATAAACTCATAATAAACTGTCGCCGTAGCGTTAAGCGTGCGGACCCTACGGGTTCGAGAACTATGTAGACATGACCTAGAACTATTCTCGGTCAATTACCAATAGCGGAACCTGGATGTTCATATTGGTTCCTACATATTCTCGAAGATCTTTATCGGTCAAACCGCATAACAACATCGTTGTTCCCTTTGTCATCGGTATGTTACTTGCCGAGATTTGATCGTCGGTATCAATACCTAGTTCAATCTACGTTACCGCAAGTCTCTTTACGTTCGTAATACATCATTTCATAACTAACTCATTAGTTATAATGCTTGCAAGGCTTAGGTGATGAGTATTACCGAGAAGGCCGAGAGATACCTCTCAGGCAATCGGAGTGACAAAACCTAATCTCGATTTATGCCAACTCAACATATACTTTTGGAGACACACTGTAGAGTACCTTTATAATCACCCGATTCGTTGTGACGTTTGGTAGCACACAAAGTGTTCCTCCGGTAAGCAGGAGTTGCATAATCTCATAGTTGCGAGGAACTTTGTATAAGTCATGAAGAAAGCATAAGCAACATACTAAGCGATCAAGTGCTAAGCTAACGGAATGGGTCAAGTCAATCACATCATTCTCCTAATGATGTGATCCCGTTAATCAAATGACAACTCATGTCTATGGTTAGGAAACATAACCATCTTTGATTTAACGAGCTAGTAAAGTAGAGGCATACTAGTGACACTCTGTTTGTCTATGTATTCACACATGTATTATGTTTCCGGTTAATACAATTCTAGCATGAATAATAAACATTTATCATGATATAAGGAAATAAATAATAACTTTATTATTGCCTCTAGGGCATATTTCCTTCAAAACATCCGTGTCTCCAATTGCGTTTGAATCCTCCAAACCCTTCCCTTTACTTTCTTGCAAGTTGCATGCTTTAATTTCACTTTGTAATATACTCTTTGCATGCTTGCTTGAATTGTGTGATGATTGCTTGACTTGTCCTAAGATAGCTAAAATCTGCCAAACTCTAAAAGCTGGGAAAAGGCTAAGTTTTTAATTGGTCAAGTAGTCTAATCACCCCCTCTAGACATACTTCAAGGTCTCTCAGAAATACCATAGGGGGACCCACCAGGCAGCCACAAGCACAGGGGGGGCCTACCCCCTAGGCGTGCCCAGAGCTTGTGGTGATCTGGCAGGCCTCTAGAGCCCATCTTCGGTATATAACCCCATTTTCCCTAGAAAAATGAATAGAGAGCTTTCAGGATGGGCATTCGCCATCTCGGCGGAACTTGGGCAGGAGCATTTTGCTC
>JAHIAM010000411.1:0-99220 GCA_021605205.1 Aegilops longissima
GGTGCTCTTTATTCTTGATATCATTGTTGATTTGCGTGGGAAGCGAGCAGCCCCACGAGAGTGCCACAAGCCGCTCGACATGCCATCTGCCGACTACACCGCCAAGGAGGATCCCCGGCAAGGGAATGCTCTCGGCAAGGGAGGCTTCTCCGGCAAGGGATAGCTCTCCGGCAAGGGATGGCACCAGCGACCCTCCGGTGGTCGAGACCATGGCTGCAGATCGGCCACAGGTAATCCTCTTGCTGAAAACTTCCCTTGTGTTTTCTTCTTGATTTTCTCTTTGAATATCTGCTTGACTTTTCTTCATCTTCGGTCGTCGAGATCCATCTGCTCTGAGCCAATGGAACCGAGGTCGCCCGGCGAGGGAGGGCAGCGTGGCAACTGCAGCCGCGCCGCCATCGAAGAAGATTTGGGCAGCCCGCCCTTGGCGAAGAGGCCGCCAAAGCTGCCGCCCTTGAAGCGGCGAGGTCAGCGATCCTGCTGCAGCCACGAGGCCGCGGAGGCGTCGGCGCTACACCGACCGCCGATCCTCCACCGCTGCTGCACCGTCGAACTCGAAGAGCCCCAGCCAGCGCCTATCGAAGGCGGCGATGGCGTCTTCATCAAGCTCCACGGACGTCGAGCTCAGGCGCCGGTCGAAGGAGAGACCTTTGACGAAGAGCTGCTCGCCTCCGCTGGCTGGCGGCTGGTCGGCGCAAAGCAGCAGCAGCGAGTCGAGGAGGAGTAGCTGTTCGCGGAAGCTGCTTGTCGCTCTACCGCACCGACAAGCCAAGCTGGAATCCGGGAAGCGCTTGTTGCGGCGGCGGCAGACATAGAAAGCGGAGGAGCTCCGGGGCACCAACCAAAGCTCTCGATCCTGGCGGAGGAGGCGGGAAGCGACTTCGCCGAGGCGCAAAGCTTTCATCCTCGAGAAGGCTGAGGTTGAGGAGCAGCGGCTTGCTTGCCGAAAGCTGTCTCTGCAGGAAGGCGAGTGGCGCAGCGGAAGATCAATCTTGACAGCCATGAGGAGGAGCTTGCAGCAGTGACAAACATTTGGCGAGGCTCTCAAGGAAGCAAAGGGCGCGCCCGCGGCTGCCGAGGCCGCCAAGAAGGAGTTGGAGGCGAAGGTGGCGCGGCTGAGGCCAATCTCAAGAAGGCGGCGAGGGCTTGCTGCACTCAAGCATGGCGAGAAGGCGCCTACACTCTTGGCGAGCTGCGGGGCCGTCTCGCCCGGAACAAGGAGCTCAGCGCCGCCAAGGACTCCAGCGGATCTCGAGCTGAAGCTGACTACTTTGATCACGGTATTTGGGCGGCGCCGAGGGGGCGGGAGGTGGCCTTATTGGGAAGATCAAGGCCGGCCAGGCGCTGTTGGCAGTGCTCTGCCGCCAGAACACCTTGAGGAGAATGTGGAGCCTGGACCGAGGTCTCGTGAATGTTGCCGCCGCCATCGACGGGGAGGCGGCAGAGCTGGGATGGTGGATCTCGGTACTCCTCCGATGAGCACCTCCAACCCAGCGCCAAGCTCAGCTTGTTCTTCAAAGGCATGGTGGCGGCCCTCAACGACTCGGGAAGAGATCCCGGCTTGTCGGCGGCGAGTCGCGCCATTTCTGTCGGGAGCTCTTGAAGAGTCTTGATGAAGGTGGCCTTCCGCAATCCAGGCCTTAGCTTCTGCGTCCTCAAGTCCTTGCCGCCGGATCTGATGTGGGCGCTCAAGACCCTTGTCGCACCATCGTGGGCAGGGTGGCGGGATCAAGAGGGTTGATGGCGACCGCGTAGATTAGGCCGCCCGTTTTATCTTTTCCTTGTCGCTGCTGGTCATGTTATGAGAACCATCTATTAGAGCTGCGACAAGCTATCTTGTAATATAACTCTATTTGGGTAGTGATTGCTATGTTATTTCCTTTACTTGATTCCTTCCTTTGTATGTTTTGCCCTCGCTTTTAGGGAACTTGTTGGCGCGAGCACCTTTGTCATGGCGCTGAGTGCGGAACGTCGGCAACTTCTTTGGCGGTGCCGCTTCAACAAGCAACCTTATCGCAACTAACGCAGCTCACTTAAGTTGTTGAGCGGACTCGAAACAAAGTAAAGGCGCAACTAGCTACTGAGTTGGTTCCTCCGCGCTGGGTTTTCCATACAAAGTACGGTCGTTCGAGGAGAATAACTTAAAAATTTAAAACTGATTGCTCAAATTTTGCAACTTAGCTTTTACATCGTTTGCTTCGGTAAGCGAAACTTCCTCGGCGGCGTTTGGTCCACACCGTTATCTTCTCCTTCCCCGGCAAACTTGTGGGCGAGGAACCTTCCTTTCTTTTGAAAAAAGAAAGAAAGAAAATAATGATATGGAGCCTTACGGCTCGTTATTGCTACGGGGTAGGTGCTGCACAAAGTGTCAGATAATGCATGCAAAATAAAGTAGAAAGCATGAAATTGACAAGATGTGCGGAGCACATGAGCTTTACTTATGCACGGGGTCTGCGCCCGGCTTTGTACAAAGGATTACATGCAACATCGGCAAGACTTGTACAAAAGGTGGTTCTTGGAACAGGTTCCGACAACCGCGCCTCTGAGTAAAACTTACGAAGATGCTCAATATTCAGGAGTTGCTCACGGAATGCCATCTTCGGTCTCAAAGCGGACAGCGCCGAGCCTAGTGACTCGTCTCACCCGGTAAGGGCCTTCCCACTTTGGCGTCAACTTGTTGGAATTCTTGGCGGACTGAGCAGCGAAGAACAAGGTCGCCTTCCTCGAGACTTCGGCACTAACTGCGGCTATGGTAGCGGCGCAAAGCTTCTTGATATCGAGCAGCTCGAACAAGCAGCACTGAAGGCGGTCCTCCTCAAGGAAGCGGTCGTCATCTTGTCGCAGCTGCTCTTGCTCAACTCATCATAAGAGAATACTCGAGGTGACCCGTATCTGAGTTCCGTGGGAGAACTGCCTCTGCTCCATAGACTAGGCGAAAGGTGTCGGCGATGGCTCGATTTGGCGTCGTCTGATCGACCAAAGAACCATCGGCAACTCCTCAATCCAGTTTCTTCCGCACTTGTGCAGCAACTGTCGAAAGTTCGGTCTTGAGCCCGCAGCATTTCAGCATTGCCCTCTCCGCTTGACCGTTACTTCTCGGATGAGCAAGCGAAGCGAAGCGAGACCTTGGCGCCAAGATCTTGGACATCTTGCATGAAGGTGCGGCTCGTGAATTACGTGCCGTTGTCGGTGATGATCTGTTAGGAATCGAAGCGGCAAACAATCGACTGAAGAACTTGACTGCTTGTTGTCTTGTCACCTTCCTCCTTGCTTCCACTTCCGGCCACTTTGTGAACTTGTCGACTGCAATGTACAAGTACTCAAAGCCCCGACAACTTCGGGGAAAGGGGCGAGGATGTCGAACCCCTAGACCGAAAATGGCGGGATAAAGGGATCGTCTGGAGAGCTTGAGCTGGCTGATGCATCTGCTTGGAATGGGCCTTGCGCTTCACACTTGGTTACTTGTGCGGTTGCATCACGGAGGCTATCGGCGGAAGAAACCTTGCGGAGCAGCTTTGCGGCAAGTGCCGTTCGCCAATGTGGTGACCACATATGCCTCCATGTATCTCCGCCAACAGCTTACATCCATCTTCGGTGAATACACTTCAATTTCACACCGTTGAGTCTTCTTACATGCAGTGTGTCATCGACAAACTGGTACATACTTACTTGCCGGGCTACTCTTTCCGCTTCTTCTTGCTCTTGGGAAGTTCTCACATGCAGAAGAAGCAGACGATCTTTGTGCCCATCTTTGGAGCTTGTGGCTCGACAACAAGGACTAAAGGCATATCTGCTGCTGCTGGGAACATCCGCTTCTATGGCGAGAACCCGTGGCTCGGCCGAACTTAGCGTTCCCGGCAAGCTTGCGGAACAAAACTTGTCGGGGCGTCGCTTCATGGAACAAACCGTAGGGTCTGCGGGCAGACTGCTCCTCGGCACTCTTGGTGTTGATCTTGAGGACCTTCTTGGTGGCGGCAGGGGAGCTCTGCGGAAAATAGTCACCGAAATCAACTTCCTCTTCTTGTTCTGTCCAGTTGATGGTGCTACGATTGGTTGAGTCAGCTTGAGCACAAAGATCCACTGGCTCCACGAGGTAACTTAAGTGCGGCGCACTTTGGCGAACCATCGGCAATGTCGTTACGAGTTCTTGGAACATATTCCATCTGTAGGCCGTCAAAGTGCTCTTCTCTTTCTCACTTCATCAACATAAGCTTCCATCAGCGGACTCGATAATTCTTGTTTACTTGGCGGGCGACAAGCTGTGAGTCACCCGACAATGAGCTTCTTGATCCCAAGGTCTGCTGCGATCACGAGACCGGCAAGCAAACCTTCATACTCTGCGGTATTGTTCGTTGCTTGCTCCTTGGGAAAGTGCATCGGACTACGTGACTTGAGGTGTTCTCCGGTGGGTGCGACAAGTGCACGCTTTCGCACCGGCGCCTTGCGAGAAGGCACCATCAAAGTACATCAACCACTCTTTGCTTGCTTCTTTGACGGGGATGCTCGTTTCTGGAATTTCTTCATCTTGTGTTGGTGTCCATTCTGCTATGAACTCTGCCAATGCTCTGCTTTGGATAGTTGAAGTGCTCGCAAACTTGAGGCCAAAGCTTGACAGTTCGATGCCCACTCGACAATCCTGCCTGTTGCTTACGGATTTTGCAATATCCTCTTGGCGGAAAAGCAGTGACAAGCTGTGATCTCATGTGCTTGGAAGTAATGGCGCAGCTTTCTCGAGGCCATGAGAAGGCGAAAAGCAATTTCTGCACACAGTACCTTGACCTAGCCCCTGCGAAGGGCCGACAAAGTAAACTGGGCGCTGCACCATCTTCTCTGCATCTTCTCACACACTGCTTGAGATCCATCCTTGTCGGGACGAGCTTGCCGATGAAGCCCCTGCTTGTCGCTGGATGCATCTGCCGTTGTTGCCGGACTCATCATTCGCCTCCCTCTCCGCTACTAACGCATCACTAACCACTTGATTGGTTGCCGCTATATATAGCAGCAACTTCTCTTGTGGCCTAGGTGCGACAAGTATTGAGTGGAGGACGGTATCTCTTTAAATCCTGCAGCGCAGCCTCCGCTTCGAGTCCATTTCATTGGACCTGCCTTTTTCAATATTTTGAAAAATGGCGGTAGCGCTCAAGCAGAACCTAGAGATAAACTGCTGAGAGCAGCTACATAGCAGCAAGTCTTCGTACATCCTTGGCGCTTTGGTGCTTCAATCTGCTCAATGGCCTTGATGTTGTCGGGATTGGCTTCAATTCCCGCTGAGACCACGAAGAACCGAGAAGCTTGCGGAGGAACTCAAACACACACTTCTCGGGGTTGAGCTTGAGGTTGATCTTGCGCAGATTTGCAAAGGTTTCATCTAAATCTTGAATCGAGTTGCCTGTCCTTGCTCTTGACCACTATGTCATCCATGTAGGCTTCCACATTTCTGTGTATTTGCGGCTCAAAAGCGTTATGGACTACCCTTGCAAATGTTGAACCAACATTCTTTAAACCGAAAGGCATCCGTATGAAACAGTATGTGCCACATGGGGTGATGAATGCAGTTTTCTCCTCACCTTCTTCTGCCATGAAGATCTGATGATATCCTGAGTATGCATCAAGAAATGAAAGCAAGTCACATCCGGCCGTGGAGTCAACAATCTGGTCGATACGTGGCAAGGGAAATGGGTCTTTGGGACAAGCTTTATTAACATCGGTAAAGTCGATACAAAGCCTCCATTTCCCATTTGCCTTACATACGACTACAGGATTGGCCAACCACGAGGATGGAGCACTCCTTTGACAAGGCCTGCTGCTTCCAATTTCTTGATCTCTTCTCGATGAACTCTTGGCGCTCCTTTGCTGTTTTCGACTTTACGCTTGGCGGGCGCGCGCATGAGGACAGAGCGGCAAGATGGTGCTCAATTACTTTCACAGGAACACGGGGATGTCGGGGCGGTTGCCACGCAAACACGTCGGCGTTCGCCGCAGGAAAGCAGCGGAGGCGCTTTCCTATTTAGGGTCGAGAGGCGCGATGGTGAAGGTACCACCGGTGCCGTCCTCCTTAGCGGACACCTTCTTGGTCTCTGGTGGAGCTGCCATCGTCTTCTTGTACTTGCCGGTGGAGCTCGATGGTGCGTCCTCAGCGGTGGCGCAGCACTCGAAGAAGTGCGCTTGCGGAGTGGGCATCGAGCTCTTGCGGACTTGGTCTTCTTCTTCCCCGGGAGCTTGGTGACAAGTGACTTGCGATCTGCTTTGCTGCTGCTTCCAGTAGATCTTGTCGGCGCAGATAAGGGCATCCTTCTTGTCGCCGAGGGCAGAGATGACACTTATCGGGCCTGGCATCTTGAGCATGTTGTATGCATAGTGAGAGGCCGCCATGAATTTGGCGAGTCTTTGGGCGGCCAAGTATCCCATTGTAAGGCAATGGAAAGTCAGCAACGTCGAAAGTGACCCTCTCAGTCCTGAAGTTCAACTCGCTGCCAAATGTCACCGGCAACGTGATCTTCCCCTTCGGCTTGCTCCTTCCCGGATTAATTCCTTGGAATGTGCCGGTCTCTTCGAGCTCGCTGTCAGGGATCTGGAGTTTCTGGAGTACCGCTGAGGAGATCAGGTTCAAGTCGGGCCCGCCGTCAACTAGCATCTTAGTGACTTTGAGGTTGCGGATAGTTGGTGAAACCAACATCGGCAAGCACCCGACCGCAGTTATGCGATCAGGGTGGTCCTCAATATCAAAGATGATAGGCGTGCTGGACCATTTCAGAGGCTTGCGTGACTCGACGGATGGTTCTGCCGCATTGACTTCTCGCATCCACTGCTTGAGTTGGTGGTGTGAAGTATGCAGAGAGGCACCGCCGTCAAAGCACATGACCTCTGTGGCTTTTTGGAACTCCTACTCATCGGTCTCGTCATCATCCATGTCTTCGTCGTCGTCTTCATCTTCATCCTTGTCGCGGCCGCGGGGAGGTCTGTCTCCTTGCCGCTGCTTGGCCTTGCCGCGACGTCCTCCCCGGGCGGGGCGTTTCTTGCTAGCTCCTCCAGCACCTTCCTGGGCTTTCTCCTTGTCGCGTCGCTCATACTCAGCCTTCTGCTGCTCGACAAGCTGCCCAACCTTCTTGCAGCTCTGGAGGTCATGGCCCTTGGTGCGGTGGATCTTGTAATACTGCTTGTTGGAGCCGTCACGCTTGTCGGCGGCGCCACTGCCTGGCAGTTGGTGCCGCGGCAACCTCCTTGCGGAGTTACCAACTTTGGCTTTCTTGGCGCCACCTCCGTTGCGGACTGCTCGACAACTAGCACATCTTTGCCTTTCTTTTTCCTATTGTTCCGCCGCGGCTTTTCTTTGCAGGCGGCCTCCTCTTGTCGAGATCCTGCTGCTTACATATTCTCTCCGGGGAGTCTCCTCCCTTCCTCGCACGTGCACACTTATCGGCGGGGAATATAGCTCATTGGCGTCTCGATCTTGCACATGGCCATCTCCTCCGCATCCTGCGGTTTCGCGCGTTCGATGGAGCGCGCTGATCACCATGGCGGGGTGGACATCTGGGATGTTGTCTTTGTCTGTGGCTGAATCTCTGAATGTATTTGCGCAGGGCTCTCCTTCCTTACGGGCGAGTAGGTGAAGGTCGCTCTCTTGGCCATGAGGCTTGTGGCGCTGTAAAGCGCCGACAAACTGATGGCATAGATCCGCCAAGAGGATATGGAGTTGTCCGGCAAGTGCATGAGCCAGGATCGGCGTTGGGCTTGAGCACCGGCGGAAGTAGTTGGCGAGAATCTTGTCGTCTCGCCCCTCGGCAGCTTGCACGCGATGGTGTAGATCTTGAGGAACTCCGACGGATCGTCTTGCCGTCGTGCTTCTCGGTATGTCGGCTTGAAATTCTTCTTGCTGGGCCTTTGGACTTGCCGCAGCTCACGAGTGAGCGCAGGGCAACCTACAGCGTCTGACAAGTCGCTGGTTCCCTGGCGCATGCATGTCGACGGAGGGCCCAACGTGCTGGTCGGATTGGCCGCGCTTCTCTTCGGCGCTCGATGCGAGTTCGAGCGTCTTCTTGCTGTCGTTTGTGAAGAACTTGGCGCTGATCGCGACGAGCTCGCAGATCTGATGACGCGGTGGAGTCGCTGTCGAGGTGGATCCGACGAGTTGGCGATCTTGGCCTTCGGGGTGGAGAGTGCATGGTGGTTGCACCCCCACAGGTTTCGTCACCACCGGCTCGTGCCCTGTCGCCCTGCTGCGGCAGCGATGTGCTCGGTTGCCGCGGAGTGTCGCCGTTGGCGAAGCCGATGATACTATGAATGGTGGCCCTCCATTCGTTAACCTTGTCGGCCGTTGGAGGGTAATCTAGAAGCAGTTGAGCTCTCGCCAAAGCTTCTGCTGGAGTGGTGGGTGGTAGTGGCGAACGGCGCGAGGCGCGGATATGCTCGGACTTCTAACTATGTTAGAAGGAGCGATATCCCGTCCAGCGACCGATGCCTCGCTTCGTGCTGCATGTTGGCGTGCATGCTGGTCTTGAGCATCCGAGATCCACCAGCTCGATCTTGATCCAACGAACATATGGTGCTGTGAATACCATGACGCTGTCGGTCCCGTGCCTCCTGAGATGGGCGCGGTGCATGTACGGACGCCGAGGTCTGCACAGCCTTGTTCTTGGACTTGGCCGCACCGTGGACTCCTTCGTCGACGCCCGCCCTTCCGCCGGCGTCTACCCCACCACTCGTTTGCTCCGGTGGTGGTGTGATCGACGCGGACGGATCCGCTGCCGCGGAAGCCTTCTTCTTCGGTGGCATGTCGATGAAGATGATGAATATGTTGCTCATGTGAACGCCGGATCAGGTTCACACAGCCTCGACGCCCCCTACCTGGCGCGCCCAAGATGTCGGGGAAGCTGATCTGACCCACGAACACCTATGGGACCGGCGGACCGAGCCCCCTTCGGTTCGGTGGGGAGCGGAGGTCGCCTGAAAAGCAGATCGGCGAAACACGAGCAGTTACCCAACCGGAGCTCTCTGGAGATAACACTCCCTCTTGCTGCATGTCTGAGTTGTATTGTGTTCTTGCTGGGGCGCTGAATGCTATAGTACACACCAGCTGCTAACGAGACCGAGCGTGAGAGTGTTCGAACCCCCCTCTACGTTGCGCATGGGCCTCCTTTTATATGCTCAAGGGGTCTCCTACAGGTGGCAACGTAGACAAGGGTAAAAAGGGAAAATGAGTTGCGGTTGGTACAACTACTTGTACAGTGTATCATACCTAACCACGGCGGCAGGGGACAAAGGCATTAAATGCCCGTCTCGTCGCCCCAAGCAGTGCAAACGAGGACCGTCGAGGCGCCACCGCTTGCCACGATGGCAATCTTGTCGGCGCCGCTTGCTTGCTGCGCTCCGCTGGACGCCTGACCTCTTGCCACAGCGTGCTTGGAAAGGTCGAGGCGACACGTTAGTGGGCGTCTTTGGAGCGCGATTCTGAGATGTGGTAGCCTGCGGCAAGCGCCTTACCCTTGATCGTCGTCTTGTCGCGCCCGGAAGCTTGTCGCTCACCGGGCTTTGCCGGGACGCATGGCGCGTCGCGGCGAGTTCCTTGGGATGCCTTGGTCGGCCTTCCCGGCAAGCTCCTCTTGCCGGGGTCTTGTTTCCTTGGCTTGAATACTTTGTTCTTGAATGGCTCCAAAGGAACCACGGAGGATCTTCCCGGCAAGCTCCTCTTGCCGGGGCCTTGACGGTCACCGCGGCAAGCCTTGCCGCGGAGTGCTGCAACTACCCGTGCACAAGTTCGGGATACTAAGGTACCCCTACTCTAGTACACCGACAATAGGTTTTTGTAATCTGAAAATATAAAAACAGCAAGGTAACTAATGATAAAAGTGAGCGTAAACGGTGTTGCAATGATAGGAAACAAGGCCTAGGGTTCATACTTTCACTAGTGCAAGTTCTCTCAACAGTAATCACATAATTGGATCATATAACTATCCCTCAACATGCAACAATGAGTCACTCCAAAGTCACTAATAGCGGAGAACAAACGAAGAGATTATGGTAGGGTACGAAACCACCTCAAAAGTATTCTTTCCAATCAATCCGTTGGGCTATTCCTATAAGTGTCACAAACAGCCCTAGAGTTCGTACTAGAATAACACCTTAAGAAAAAAATCAACCAAAACCCTAATGTCACCTAGATACTCCAATGTCACCTCAAGTATCCGTGGGTATGATTATACGATACGCATCACACAATTTCAGATTCATCTATTCAACCAACACATGGAACCTCAAAGAGTGCCCCAAAGTTTATCTGGAGAATCAAGGCGAAACGTGTGCCAACCCCTATTCATAGGTTCATGGAACCCGCAAGTTGATCACCAAAACATACATCTAGTGAATCACGTGATATCCCATTGTCACCACAGATCATACGGCAAAACATACATCAAGTGTTCTCAAGTCATTAAAGAGTCAATCCGATAAGATTACTTCAAAGGAAAACTCATTCCATTACAAGAGAGTAGAGGGGGAGAAGAAATATAAGATCCAACTATAATAGCAAAGCTCGCGATACATCAAGATCGTGCCAAATCAAGAACACGAGAGAGAGAGAGAGAGAGAGAGAGAGAGAGAGATCAAACACATAGCTCTTGGTACATACCCTCAGCCCGGTGAACTACTCCCTCCTCATCATGGAGAGCGTCGGGATGATGAAGATGGCCACGGTGAGGTTCCCCCCTCCGGTGAGTCTTTGGAACAGGGTCCCGATTGGTTTTGGTGGCTCTGAGGAGGCTTGCGGCGGCGGAACTCCCGATCTATTCTCTGTTCGGAAGTTTTAGGAGTGCGAGGTATATATGGGTGAAAGAAGTACGTTGGTGGACCGAAGGGGGGCCACGAGGCAGGGGGGCGCGCCCCCACCCTTGTGTTCACCTTCCTTCTTTCCTGACGTGTACTCCAAGCTTTTTCGGTAGCTTTCCTTCCAAAAATAACTTCTCCAGCTGATTTCGTTCTGTTTCGACTCCGTTTGATATTCCTTTTCTTCAGAACACTGAAATAGGCAAAAAACAGCAATTCTGGGCTGGGCCTCCGGTTAATAGGTTACTCCCAAAAGTAATATAAAAGTGGATAATAAATCCCAATATTGCCCAAAACAGTAGATAATATAGCATGGAGCAATCAAAAATTATAGATACGTTGGAGACGTATCACCCACGCCGTCACCTCCGGTGACTACAGATCGCAAAACACGACCAGGTGAGCGCGCGCACGTGCGGAACCCCTTACATGTCTCCTCTAGCAACGAATAGCCGGCAGCATCGCGCCGGAGAACGCCCGGAAGCTCCACGTTGCATCCCCTATTTCCGCCCGTCGTACACGCGGGAATATCAATTCAAGAGGAAAACTACGCCAGTCCAACCTGCAAACCACGTCAGTTCAAGAAGGGTAACAGAATAATATTACATTACAGCGTATGAAATAACCAGATGCATATATATAGGGTGGGTCTATTCTAATAACACCCTCTAGAGTCTTATTCTAATAACACTTCCGCTTATTCTGCTAACACCCTAAACCCACCCGCACCCATCCACTCCTACTCGCCTTCTCCCCCTCCCCGCCCCAATCCTAGCGGTGACCAGCCACTTGGGACGCCCTTCTTCCTCCCCCGCTTCCTTGACCTTCCCTTCCCCTTCCCCCACCTCCACTCGCCACACCTTCCACATGCGGCGCCGTGGCCTTCAATTTGAGGCACCTTGAGTTCGGTTTAGCGCCCCGGCCCCCGCCGCCCCGGCTGGGCCTTCACGGGTCCCTCGAGACGCCTCACCTTCGGATCCAGGTCAGCAAAAGTCGCGCCATCCGTGCCGTGCCCCGGCTCCACAGTCAGCCCCACCACATCCGTGCGAGGAGCATCCTAGAGCGCAGGATCCGCGCGAGAAATCTGACCTCGCGCTCGACGGCCTCCTACAAGCACGGCCAGGCCGTCCGCCGCCTCCTTCTTCTGGCAGGCGACGAGGTCACCCCTCTCCTCTGTCCCCCTCCGGAAAGTTGAGATCCAGCGCCACCCCGGTCTCGCACCCGTGCTCCACCTACCTCCCCCGCCGCCCAGCCCCACCACCTACCTCCCGCGCAGCCCTGTCCCCGCCCTGGTCAGCACATCGACCGGATCCGGTGGCCCTGAACAAGCCGTACCGCCCCAGCTCTCATCTGTGTAGCGGCTGGATCCGAGCTGCCCCCACACCGCCGTGCACATGAGGCGGGGCCGACGCCGCCCCACCCAGGCCACCCACCACGAGATCCAGCGCGTCGCCGCATCAACACCCACACCGCCGCGACGTTGCTACCTCCCCGCGCACCTAGATCCAGCCGGTCCTCCCCTGGCACAACGCCGAGGACCCCAGGGCAGAGGGGCCCTTGCCGTGGCCCTTCCAGCAACCAGAGGTGCTCGACTCGCCCGCAGATCGAGGAGCATCGGGGTGAGAAGGAATCCTCGCCGCCACCACTCCCCTACAACCGAAGTAGGTCACTGGCGCCACCCCCGCAGCCTAATCCATAAGCTGTGGCCGGTGCGGATCCAGGCGAGGAGCAGTTCCTACGCTCCACCTTGCAGTTTGCTACCCCCTCCACTGACCTCGCACATCACCGCCGGATCCAGCTCCTTGATAACCCACAAGTATAGGGGATCGCAATAGTTTTCGAGGGTAGAGTATTCAACCCAAAATTTATTGATTCGACACAAGGGGGGCCAAATATTCTCAAGTATTAGCAGCTGAGTTGTCAATTCAACCACATCTGGAAACTTAGTATCTGCAGCAAGGTGATTAGTAGCAAAGTAATATGATAGTGGTGGTAATGGTAACAAAAGTAAAGACAGCAAAAGTAATGTTTTTGGTATTTTGTAGTGATTATACAGATAGTAGCGGAAAAGTAAATAAGCGTAAACCGATTATATGGAAAGCTCGTGAGGCACGGATCGGTGATGGATAATTATGCGGATGCGGTTCGTCATGTAACGATCATAACATAGGGTGACACAGAACTAGCTCAATTCATCAATATAATGTAGGCATGTATTCCGTATATAGTCATACGTGCTTATGGAAAAGAACTTGCATGACATCTTTTGTCCTACCCTCCCGTGGCAGCGGGTCCTAATGAAACTAAGGGATATTAAGGCCTCCTTTTAATAGAGAACGGAACAAAGCATTAGCACATAGTGAATACATGAACTCCTCAAACTATGGTCATCACCGGGAGTGGTCCCGATTATTGTCACTTCGGGGTTGTCGGATCATAACACATAATAGGTGAATATAGACTTGCAAGATAGGATCAAGAACACACATATATTCATGAAAACATAATAGGTTCAGATCTGAATTCATGGCACTCGGGCCCTAGTGACAAGCATTAAGCATAGCAAAGTCATAGCAACATCAATCTCAGAACATAGTGGATACTAGGGATCAAACCCTAACAAAGCTAACTCGATTACATGATAAATCTCATCCAACCCATCACCGTCCAGCAAGCCTATGATGGAATTACTCGCATGCGGCGGTGAGCATCATGAAATTGGTGATGGAGGATGGTTGATGATGGCGACGACGATGAATCCCCTCTCGGAGCCCGAGCGGACTCGAGATCAGCCCTCAGAGAGATTACGGCTGGCGGCGGCTCCGTGTCGTAAAAGCGATGATTTTTCTCTTTGATTTTTTCTCCCGAAAGCCAATAAATAGAGTTGGAGTTGGCGTCGGAAGGTTTCGTGGGGCCACGAGGTAGAGGCGCGCCCGGGGAGGCGCCCCCACCCTCGTGAGCAGGGTGTGGGCCCCTGGTCTTCATCTTTGGCAATGATTTTTATTATTTATTCTAAGATATTCCGTGGAGTTTGAGGTCATTCGAGAACTTTTGTTTTCGCACATAAAACAACATCATGGCAATTCTCTTTGAAAACAGCGTCGATCCGGGTTAGTTCCATTCAAATCATACAAGTTAGAGTCCAAAACAAGGGCAAAAGTGTTTGGAAAAGTAGATCTGACGGAGCGTATCAACTCCCCAAGCTTAAACCCTTGCTTGTCCTCAATCAATTCAGTTGACAAACTGAAGAGAAAAAGAAAAACTTTTACAAACTTTGTTTGCTCTTGTTGTTGTACCTATGTCAAGCCAGCATTCAGGTTTTCAGCAAAGATTATAACTAACCACGTTTGCAATAATTCTCAGGTCTCATGTTTACATGGCATAATCAACTAGCGAGTCATAATAATAAATCTCAGATGACAACACTTTCTCAAAACAATCATAATATGATATAACAAGATGGTATCTCGCTAGCCCTTTACGAGACCGCAAAACATAAATCACGAGCACCTTTAAAGATCAAGGACTGACTAGACATTGTAATTCATGGTAAAGAGATCCAATCATAGTCATACCCAATATAAATTAATAGTAATGAATGCAAATGTCAGAGGCGCTCTCCAGCTAGTGCTTTTTAATAAGAGGGTGATGACTCAACATAAAAGTAAATAGATAGGCCCTTCGCAGAGGGAAGCAGGGATTTGTAGAGGTGCCAGAGCTCGGTTTTGAAATAGAGATAAATAATTTTGAGCGGCATACTTTCATTGTCAACATAACAACTAAGAGATGACGATATCTTACATGCTAAACAAATTATAGGCGGTTCCCAAACAGAATGGTAAAGTTTATACTCCCCCTCCTCCACAAGCATCAATCCATGGCTTGCTCGATACAACGAGTGCCTCCAACATTCAACGGGTCCCAGGGGGAGTTTTGTTTGCAATTATTTTGATTTAGTTTGCATAAAGCATGGGACTGGGCATCCTAGTGACCAGCCATTTTCTTGTGAATGAGGAGCGGAGTCCACTCCTCTTGAGAATAACCCGCCTAACACGGAAGATAAGGGCAGCCCTAGTTGATATATGAGCTATTTGAGCATGCAAAACAGAATGTTTATTTGAGGGTTTAGAGTTTGGCACATACAAATTTACTTGGAACGGCAGGTAGATACCGCATATAGGAAGGTATAGTGGACTCATATGGAATAACTTTGGGGTTTAAGGGATTGGATGCACAAGCGGTATTCCGCTTAGTACAAGTGAAGGCTAGCAAAAGGCTGGAAGCGACCAACTAGAGGCGACAACAGTCATGAACATGCATTAAAATTAATAAACATTGAATACAAGCATGACTAGGATATAATCCACCATGAACATAAATATCGTGAAGGCTATGTTGATTTGTTTCAACTACATGCGTGAACATGTGCCAAGTCAAGTCACTTAAATCATTCAAAGGAGGATACCACCCCATCATACCACATCACAACCATTTTAATAGCATGTTGGCACGCAAGGTAAACCATTATAACTCATAGCTAATCAAGCATGGCACGAGCAACTATGATCTCTAATTGTCATTGCAAACATGTTTATTCATAATAAGCTGAATCAAGAACGATGAACTCATCATATTTACAAAAACAAAAGAGGTCAAGTTCATAATAGCTTTTCCCATCTCAGTCAGTCCATCATATATCATCATAATTGCCTTTCACTTGCACGACCGAACGACGTGAATAATAATAAGAGTGCACGTGCATTGGACTAAGCTGGAATCTGCGAGCATTCAATAAACAGGAGAAGACAAAGCAATATGGACTCTTGGTTAAATCAACAATGATGCATATAAAATCCACTACAACAATTTAATCATGGTCTTCTCCTACTGACCCCCAAAGAAAAGAAAAGAAATAAAAACTATTTACACGAGAAAGCTCCCAACAAGCAAAAGAAGAGCGGAAATATTTTTTGGGTTTTCTTTTTAATTATTACTACTATAGCAGGAAAAATAAACTACTACTAATTTTTTGTTTTTCTTAAGGTTTATTAAACACACAAGAAGAAAGAAGGAAAAAGAAAATAAACTAGCATGGATATTACAGTGAAAAAGTATGAGCACCGACATCTAGCAATGAGTGTGTGTGAACATGAATGTAATGTCGGTGAGAAATACGTACTCCCCCAAGCTTAGGCTTTTGTCCTAAGTTGGTCTATTGCCGAGGATAGCTGGCGGATACCCGTAGGTGTAGCTGGGGTCATCTTATGACGAAGAATAGTTGGGATCATAATGTGATGAAGAGGACTCTGACTGCCACTAGCTGGCAACCGCCTCAGGATCCCAAGAATAAATAGACTGTCGTGGAGGCTCATCTTGTGGTTCCGGTTTCGGGGCTGGTGCAGGATTCCGATAGGCTTGAATGGCTGCCCACGGAACAATGTGAGTACCTGCAGACAAGTTAAACAAAGAGGGAGCAGGCAAAGTAATAGTTTCAGGGTGATGTTTATCAAAGTACAATTTATATTTGAGCTCCCCTTCACGACTCTTAACAAGAAAGTCATGCGCTAGCATACTCGTATAATCTAAATAAGCACGGGGCAACGCTGTTTCTTCTTTCTCCTCATGCCTAATAGGTATTTCAAAATATTCAGCTAGGCGTGAAGCATAAATGCCTCCAAAGATGGGGCCCTTAGTATGGTTCAGACTTAACCGTCTAGCAACGATTCCACCCATACTAACAGAGTTATTGCGGTGTAAACCATGGAACAAAATGATAATATCAGGAACACTAAGGTTTCCACAGTTTCCGCGACCAATCAAGCAACAACTAGCAAATAAGGCAAAGTAGCGTAAAACAGGAAAATGTATGCTAGTAATTCTTGCATCAGAAACCTTCCTGGTTTCTCCCACAGTGATAGTGTTAATAAAAGCTTCCACTTCATAACGGTGAGGTTCATCTAAGGTACCCTCAAAGGGTATTTTGCAAACCCCGCAAAATTCAGCTAATGTCATCTCCTTAACAACGTCATATAAATGAAACTCTACTGTTGGAGGTGATTTCTTAGGGAAAAAGTAGAAGTTCTGCACAAAAGTATTTGTGAGTAAGAGATACTGATGACGTTGGTCACGGAGGAAGTCGGTGAGGCCGGTGTTCTCAATCAATAAATAGAAATCTTCATAAATCCCGGCTCTCCTCAAGAAGTCGTCGGAAGGCCATTCACATGGCCGGACCTCCGCGGTATGAGGCAAATTTAATTTGGGCTTCTTCTCTTCTTCCTTCCGTTTTTCCTTCGAGCTTCAGCTCGACGAGCCCCTCAAAAGTCTCTTCATTATTTCTGAAATTATCTGAAATTTTTAGTAACTACAAACAAAAGTGAACCAACTTCAATAAAATTGATAGCAACTACTCCTACAAGTGCCTAGAGCCTATATCAAGCATTAGAACTACTTGGAACCATATAAATTTGACATGCAAGCTCAAGAACATGGTCACCTATGCAGCACAAATTTGCAAAGAATAAAGCACTAGAACCAAAACTAATTGGACCAATGGAGGAGTCACATACCAAGGAACAATCTACCCAAGCAGTTTTGCGAGAGGTGCTTTGAGCAAGGAGATCGAAAATCACAGCAAAAGTGGCTGGAACACGAGCTTGAGTTGTTTTTTCGGGTTTGTGTGAGGCAGAGGAAGAAGATGGGTGCAGGGATAAGTGGAGGAGGGCCACCGTGGGCCCACAAGGCAGGGGGGCGCGCCCAGGGGGTTAGGGCGCGGCCTCCACCATCGTGGCCAGGTGGCAGCTCCCCCAGTAATTTTGCACTAAAATCCTCAAATATTCGAAAAAATCATATTAAATTGGCATGGCATTCGAGGACTTTTATTTTAGGGATATTTTTATATTGCGGGTAAGTCGAGAAGCAGACAGAAAAATACTATTTTACTTTATTTCTACTAAATAACAGAAAATATAAAGAGGGTATAGAAGGTTGTGCTTCTAGTTTCATCCATCTCATGCTCATCAAAAGAATCCACTAACAAGGTTGATCAAGTCTTGTTAACAAACTCATTCCGATGACATGGAACAGGAGAAATTTGAATAACACTCGTTACCTCAGCGGGATATGGACATCCCCAATAATAAGTATATCATATTTCTTCTTGACAGAGGAGAGGAAATTCAAAACCTCCAAATATAATCGATGGAATTTTTCCAATAGAATTGATACTATGAACTTGAGGTTGTTTCCTCGGAAAGTGTACCGTGTGCTCATTACCATTAACATGAAAAGTGACATTGCCTTTGTTGCAATCAATAACAGCCCCTGCAGTATTAAGGAAAGGTCTTCCAAGAATAATAGACATACTATCATTCTCGGGAATATCAAGAATAACAAAGTCCGTTAAAATAGTAACGTTTGCAACCACAACAGGCACATCCTCACAAATACCGACATGTATAGCAGTTGATTTATCAGCCATTTGCAAAGATATTTCAGTAGGTGTCAACTTATTCAAGTCAAGTCTATGATATAAAGAGAGGCATAACACTAACACGGCTCCAAGATCACATAAATCAGTTTTAACATAATTTCTTTTAATGGAGCATGGTATAGTAGGTACTCTGGATCTCCAAGTTTCTTTGGTATTCCACCCTTAAAAGTATAATTAGCAAGCATGGTGGAAATTTCAGCTTCGGTATCTTTCTTTTATTTGTAACAATATCTTTCATATATTTAGCATAAGGATTCATTTTGAGCATATCGGTCAATCGCATACATAAAAGATAGGTCTAATCATTTCAACAAAGCGCTCAAAATCCTCATCATCCTTTTTCTTGGATGGTTTGGAGGAAAAGGCATGGGTTTCGAACCCATGGTTCTCTTTCTTTACCATGTTTCCTAGCAATGAAGTCTCTTTTATCATAACGTTGATTCTTTGATTGTGGGTTATCAAGATCAACAGCAGGTTCAACTTCTACGTCATTATCATTACTAGGTTGAGCATCATCATGAACATCATCATTAACATTTTCACTAGGTTCATGTTCATTACAGATTGTGTTTCAGCATCGGACATAGAGATATCATTTGGATTCTCAGGTGGTTCAGCAATAGGTTCACTAGAAGTTTGCAAAGTCCTATCATTTTTCTTTTTCTTCCTTTTAGAAGAACTAGGCACATCAATATTATTTCTCTGAGAATCTTGCTCGATTCTCTTAGGGTGGCCTTCAGGATACAAAGGTTCCTGAGTCGTTCTACCAGTTCTAGTAGCCACTCTAACAGCATAATCATTTTTTTTACTATTCATTTCATCAAGCACTTCTTTCTAAGCTTTAAGTACTTGTTCTACTTGAGTGGTAACCATGGAAGCATGTTTGGTAACAAGTTTAAGTTCTAATATTAGCCATATAATCACCCAAGCGTTTAATCATAAAGGTATTATGTTTTAATTGTCTACCAAAATAAGCATTAAAGTCATCTTGCTTAAGCATAAAGTTATCAAACTCATCCAAGCACTGACTAGCAATTTTAGTAGGAGGGACTTCAGCTTTATCATATCTGTAGAGAGAATTTACCTTTACTACCTGTGTCGGGGTATCGGGATCAGGGGTCTCTTCAGTGAATAAAGAATTGAGATCATATACTTCTTCAATAGGCGGTAAGTTAAGACCATGTATTTCTTCAATAGGAGGTAAATTCTTAACATCTTCAGCTTTAATACCTTTTTCTTTCATAGATTTCTTTGCCTCTTGCATATCTTGGGGTGAGAAATAGAACACCTCTCTTCTTGGAGTTGGTTTAGGAATAGGCTCGATGGTGGCTTAGGAGGTGGCTCGGGAGGTGCCCAATTATTTTCATTTGTCAACATATTATTCAATAGAATTTCAGCTTCATCCGGTGTTCTTTCACGAAAAGAGAACCAACACAACTATCCGGTAATCTCTGGAAGCATCGGTTAGTCCATTATAAAAGATATCAAGTATTTCAGGTTTCTTAAGAGGATGATCAGGCAAAGCATTAAGTAACTTGAGAAGCCTCCCCAAGCTTGTGGGCGACTCTCTTCTTTAATTTGCGAAGTTGTATATTTCCCTCAAAGCAGCTTGTTTCTTATGAGCAGGAAATATTTAGCAGAGAAGTAATAAATCATATCACAGGGGACTACGCACACAACCAGGATCAAGAGAATTAAACCATATCTTAGCATCACCCTTTAATGAGAGCGGAAATATTTTGAGTATATAAAAGCAGCGCGATCTCAATATAGGGTGTATCAATTAAAACGCCGGTTACATATAAGTCAAGGTTCCTAAGTTGGACAACGAAGGCGATTATGTAACTCTAAACTCGCAAGTCTCCAACTCTGAATTAGTCCATAATCAACGTATAGTAAATGTAAGAGTATCAATCAAAACATGACGTAAATAAGCCAAGAAAAACTAAGACCTAAGTCCTAGTGCCAATACGTATGTACCAATGCCTGTATTACATAATCAACATCTAAGTCTCTACAAATCAAAACCGTACATACTCAAATTCTCGAAGCAATGTCAACCACGTTAACATATATTCACGAGACGAGATTCATCTAGTTAACCTAAACCAATCATGGACTCAATAAGATCCAGAAGCCATTGTACAGATAACCAAACATAATCAAGTGCATACTAAGCACCGATAAATTCAAATGGGAATAAGTATGATCACAAAATGACTTAATACAATCCGGAAATACAGCTGCTCAATCCCGGATGTACAACAAACGTGCCTCAAAGTCTGTGACGATATAGCGAACTCATCCTTCACGGAGACGCCGAAAACATGTCCCCGCAAGTGCGATCATCATTTGTGCATCATAGCGGCAAGGACTCACATTGAGCCCTAGTGGGACTTGTCCTAAAGAAGCTCGACATAGGCCCAGCTCGGAGAGCGACTCCTAGGCTGAGTCTACTTGGCTCCATTTTCTCTTCACTTGGACTAAGAAAAAGGCGCGAGTCGGAGGTTCATCGGACATAGGTCCATTAGCCTGACAGAGTATGGGACGCTGCGACGTGATTATAATGTATGCTGGAAAGACATACCGAGGTAACCGGCCAAGTGGCAGCTAGTCGTTGGCACAAATGTTGGACGCACCGTGGGTTCATCGTGGACGTGCATAGTGGGATGAGCTTGGCGCAATTCGCATGTCTTCGAAATCGACGGGAAAGCGGACGGGCGGCAGGTGAGCCCAAGGCGCTGGTATAGTGAGCGTCCCCGGGAGTCAATTCAATGCAAAATTGGTGTGTTTGCTGCAGTTCGTTTCACAAAAAATAGTGTGTTTGTCAAAAGGCGCGAAGAAGGTCAACGACGGCGACGGCATCCCGGGGACATGAGTTGCCGCCTGTGCAGTTTACAGAAGGCATTTTCTGCTTTTTGTTTTTGCAGATTTTGGATGTGCACTTCATCTTGTGCGGTTGCCCAGTGCAGTGCGCTTCCGGTGTCCGCTCATTTTTCCGTTTCTTACAGCTCGGGTCGCGCGGTCTGCAGCATGTGCGTGCAGTGCGACATGTGGGTGTGTGCAGTGCTCAACAATGGCCATGTGTGTCTTTAGTAAAATTGTTTGTTGACAAAAAAAGTAGCTCACTAAACTTGTGTGTAGCAGCTCATTACCCTTTGTATGAAGTACAATTTATTTCATGTGTTTCAAAACTCACTCGACTAAAATCAACACCTGCAGTGCGTTTGGTTTTCGGATGTGGTTCACTTTTGAGACCGATGTTGTTCACTTACGCATAGTGTGGAAGTGCGATTTTTTAGCAAAACAACAAAAAAGTAATGTGATTCACTTTAATATATGTTGTGGTTTACTTGCCCTCGTCTCTGCGGTCCACTCGCGTTCATAAAAAAAGTTGAAAAAAGATAACAAAAACTCGTGTGCGAAAAATTATGTCCGATAAAAGAAATTATGCAGCTCGCTTGCCCATCCGATGCAGTGCGGTTTACATTCTGAAGCAGTGCGGTCGGCCGTATGATGTTGTTCATCGCGTAAGTGCAAAAAAATAATTATGAAAGCAAAAATAAGTAATGCGGTTCACTTCTTGATAGTGTTGTGGTTCATTTACACCCGATGTGAATTGCACTCTACTTTCTCGTCCTTGAAAAAAATAACGTTTGAATAAAATAAACCATGCAGTTCTCTAACACGTCTGATGCAGTGCGGTCTTTCATCCGATGCAGTGCGGTTTTCAGTCGGATGAAGTACCCACGTCGATTTGGGTGTCGCGAAAAAACAGACTGTCCGCATTTTGGTAAATTTAAAACTGCTCTTAAACCGTAAAGAATTAGAGAGAGTGTTCTACATTAAAAAGTTGCTTCTCTTCGATATCTTTCCAACAACATATCATTTGAATCATTTCGACAACCGATTTGTAAAAATTTCGTGAAAAACGGCCGTTGTCACTCGTCATCCATCGTACGATTTTTAAAATTAACTTAAAACTGTGAGGAATCTCAAAAAAAAATTCAACATATGAAAGTTGCGCCTCATCCACAGATTTTCAACGATATATTACATGCCTCGTTTCGACAAACAGTTAAAAAACTGGAGGAGAAACAGTACCGAAAATTTTAAAAAAATTGAAAAACAAAATTCCGCGATTTAATAAATTTGAAACTGCTCTTAAACCGTAACGAATTATAGAAAACAATAGTTATGAAAAAGATGCACCTCGATGATATCTATCCAACGGTGTATCATTTGCCTCATTCTAACGAGCGGTTTAGAAAAAAACGCGAAAAAACACTCGCTGCCACTCTTTGTGGGCCGCACCGTTTTTGAAATTTCTCTTAAACCATGGGGAATCTAGTAAAGTGTTCAACATGACGAAGTTGCGCCTAATCCGTAGCTTTCCAACGATATATTACACGCCTCGTTTCGATAAACGGTTAATAAATTAGAGCGAAAACAGTACCGAAAAAACACTACGCGTAGTTTTTTCCAACGCGAAGTTCACTAGTCTCTGTAATGCAGTGCTCTTGCTAAAGAAAGTGCAGTGCCCTCGCGTTGAGCATGCAATGCGGAAGTGTTATCAGAATTACTATTCTGATAATATTATCAGAATAGACGGGCTGTATATATATATAGGGTAACGCTATTCTAAGCGTGAGTGTAGAATAGCTTATTCTACACCCCCTAGTAATGCTATGTACAAAATCTAGTAAAACGGTGTATAAAATGTAGTAATTCAGAAAATATTTTTTTATCATCTATGTTTGTGGTTTACTACATTTTTACGAAAATTACTATATTTTACATACTGTGTTACCGTATTCTGTATGTACCGTTACTAGGGTGTAGAATAAGCTATTCTACACTCACTTAGTTTAGCGTTACTATATATATATATATATATATATATATATATATATATATATATATATATATATAGGATTGTCTATTCGTCACCCCGGGCGAGAATAGTTATTCTTAGCCCCTATATTACCATCAATGCATCGTAATTTTACGTTTAAGTAAGTTTTGTCTTATTTTAGACATAAAAAGAGACCGTAAGAAAATATATAATCGTCGTAAAAATATTTTATGTTATGTAAAATTACAAGCGTAAAAACATAGTGTAAAATACACATAAACTGCAAATTTTCTTGTCTTATGACCTATATTTTATTTTCTTATGTCAAATATTACGTAGTGAATGAATAGGAATGTAACTATTTGAATTCCAAGCGTAATTTAGTTATGAAATGATCGTAAGATTACCTCGGGTGAAGAATAAGTTATTCTGCACCCTGGATGATGAATAGCATCACTATATGTATATACATATATATATATATATATATATATATATATATATATATATATATATATCTATATATATGTATATATATATATATATATATATATATATATATATATATATATATATATATATATATATATATATATATATATATATATATATATATATATATATATATATATATATATATATTTGAGTTTAAGTCCTCTACAACATTCACTTATTGATACTTCTTCAAGTTGCTTTTTCTGCTAAGTGAATGTGATCGGACCCTTCCCCCTCTATGCTAAACTCAACCCAATCTGTTCACAAATTCTTCATGTGCGTTCTATTTGAAACCCATTATCACCGTGTCCTTGTTAGCTGAAGAATTTGCGAACGAAACATTAAAAACTTTCTAATCTGAATTTTCGGCTTTTGCCGCTCAAACCGTCCCACATCCAACGATAGGATTTATCTATTCACCCACGATCTTACACGATTTCCACCTCCTAGTACGTGGGTGACACATTTCGCTAGGATGAGAAGGGTTAGGGGCACATTCGTCCATTTTCCTTGGGCAAGCGTTTTTTCAGCTCGGCTATATATACCCCTCACCCTCCTCAGACTGCATTACCCCGCTCGATCTCACTCCCTCGCTCGAGCTCTCAAGACCTAGTGTCGCCACTACTTTCATCATCGCCGGTGAGGAAGAGCTTCACTGCCTCGACCTCGTCGCTGTCGTACTCGCGCCGGCAACGGATTTCTTCTCTCCGCCGCCGCCGTAGCTGTATTCCTCTGCCAAGTTAGGGCGTGGAAGATCTGGACTGACGAACTTCCAATCTACTACTCTCAGTACGTCGTGTTCTTCGTCAAGGGTAATTGAAAGTTACTTTTACTGCCCTTGTTGATTCTGATGATTTCCATATAATCTTCAAAAGGTGTTTATTCGTCAACTTCCACCCTTTAAACACCTCACACAATCAACTGTTCTTGATCTATTTCTCTAAGCAACATTTTTCTTCAAGATTCCTCAATTTTGTGAATTTTTCAATCCATACAACTCTGGAACCTAAGTCAAAGAACGCTTAGTGAAGTTCCTCAAGACACCTCTGGTCAAATTCATCAAAATTGTTCATTTTGCAAAAACTTCTGAGAACGCATATGACCTCTCCAAATTCTTTGCACCTATCATCTGTTCATAGGTACTCATGTCCGCTGTTGAATCACTAGGTTCTCATCAACTTAACGCATCTTCACAGCCTACTGAAGAACATGCCAGCACCGCTGATGACATTCAGGTTGCTGAAGAAACTGAAAGTATCAGGGCTGATGAAGCTATTCCAGCTGCTGATGAAATTGCCAGGGTAACCACTAGTGTTGCACCTGAAGAACAGGCCAGGCCAGCTGAAGCATCTGTCGCTGCGCCTCAAGACACTGAACAAGATAGGGCAACTGCATCAGTTGCGCCTGAAGAAAATGCACCAATTTCTTCTGCTCCTCCTGCACCAACGCCAAGTCCTGTCCTTCCATCTGCAACGGAAGCGAAGAAAACCAAGGCTGCGGAGCGACAACAGTGAAGAAAAGGAAAGCATCTGCTTTGAGGGAGTCCTGGATTAGGGGGTGTCCGGATAGCCGAACTATCACCGTTGGTCGGACTCCTGGACTATGAAGATACAAGATTGAAGACTTCGTCCCGTGTCCGGATGGGACTTTCCTTGGCGTGGAAGGCAAGCTTGGCGATACGGATATGTAGATCTCCTACCATTGTAACCGACTCTGTGTAACCCTAACCCTATCTGGTGTTTATATAAACCGGAGGGTTTTAGTCCGTAGGACAAACAACAATCATACCATAGGCTAGCTTCTAGGGTTTTGCCTCTCTGATCTCGTGGTAGATCCACTCTTGTACTACCCATATCATCAATATTAATCAAGCAGGAGTAGGGTTTTACCTCCATCGAGAGGTCCCGAACCTGGGTAAAAACATCGTGTCCCTTGTCTCCTGTTACCATCCGCCTAGACGCACAGTTCGGGACCCCCTACCGAGATCCGCGGTTTGACACCGACATTGGTGCTTTCATTGAGAGTTCCTCGTGTCGTCATCCTTAGGCCCGATGGCTCCTTCGATCATCAACAACAGCGCGGTCAGGGTGAGACTTTTCTCCCGGACAGATCTTCAGATTCGGCGGCTTTGCATCTGCGGGCAATTCACTTGGCCATCTGGAGCAGATCGAAGCTACGCCCGCCATCGGTCAGATTTGGGAGTTTGAACTACATGGTCGACATCCGGGGACTTGATCTTGACGGATTCGAGCCCTTTATAGCGCGCGACTTTGTCTCGATGGGCAAGATCTAGCTGCCCCGAGGTCGCTGGCGTCCGCTCCGACCCTTAGTTCGAGCCGACTCCGCCGATCAGGGCGAGTGGTTGGACACCGCCTCGGGGGCTACGATCTCTACGGAGATTGAGCGAACTCCATCCTCGTCGCTGCGAAGACCGTGACTCCAAGGTGCGGACTCCTCTCCGGACTCGAACCCTCCGCGCCCGCCAATCGAATCAATTGGGCGCCGTTTATGGAGTTCACTTCGCGGACATCTTCGGCTTTTCGCCCTTTGGCGACATCCTGAATTCACTAAAGTCTCTCTCTTTATCAGGAGAGCCTGGCGGACTACGGTCGGGAAGGTTGAGATGCGGACGACGAAGAAATTCAACGCCCACCCACGCCCACTTTGTAGCCACCGAAAGCTTAAGCGGCGTGCTCGATTTTGACTCGAAGGCGTCGGCGGTATGGGCGGCGATGTAGGAGACAACTATGAACCAGCACCTATAGGATACTGGACAACCACCTCATCCCATGATGTATACATGGTGGATACACCTAAAGGAAGTGACGACGAGGAACAACGGGACACTACGAAGGATAAAACCCTCGAAAAGCCGTCAAAACGGCAACGTAAACACCGCACCAAGTCCCGCCTCGACAAAGACTGCAGCCACACAGACCCAGCCATAGAGCAGGGCGAACCGGTGGACGACGAACATGCTATCGAGCAACCGTCAGAACAGGACAACTTGGATAAACAACCCGTCCCCGGCGAAGATAACAGTCCGGACGATCTCACACCGGACAAATTGTTGGAGGAGAAGAACCTGCACAAAAGGCTCGTCACCACTGCGCGTAGCCTGAAAAAGCAGAAGCGGAAGCTCAAAACAGCGGAAGATGCACTCAGAATCAGATGGAGCAAAGAACTCAATACCGCAGAGAAATACAGTGACAGTCACCAAACAAAGAGCTACCCGAAGCGCAAATTACTGCCTGAATTCGATGAGGAGGCCGAGAAGCCCCGCAATCAAAGAACAAAGAGGCCGCTGGTCGGATAGCGACCACATGGCAAACATGGAGCGCAAGCGGCGCCTCACACAAGCCGCACGCAATCCGCATAAGGATTCAGCATCAAAAGGATGGCCCGATTAGGTCCATCTATGGGCCAATAAAGCAAGCTCTTCCAAGCAATGCAACCGCCAAATATCCGAACATCACGGCACACCCAAATATAGGGGTGCCGCACACCCCTGTGTTTCACCGATGAGATCTTTGGATCACGAATTCGGCGGGATTCAAACCCGTAAACATAGAGGCATACGACGGAACAACAGACCACGAGTGCGGATTGAGGATTACATCCTCCACACACACATGGCTAGAGGAGATGATCTCCACGCCATAAAATACTTACCCCTCAAGCTCAAAGGGCCAGCCCGGCATTGGCTCAAAAGCCTCCCTGAAAATACCATTGGAAGTGGGGAAGAGCTCGAGGATGCTTTTCGGGGAAATTTTCAAGGGACTTATGTCCGTCATCCGGATGCAGACGATTTAAGTCACATAACTCAACAACCCGGAGAGTCAGCCCGCAAATTCTGGAATAGGTTCCTCATCAAAAAGAACCAAATAGTCGACTGTCCGGACGCCGAAGCCTTAGCAGCTTTCAAACACAACGTCCGAGACGAATGGCTCACCAGACACCTCGGCCAGGAGAAGCCGAGAACAATGGCTGCATTAACAAGCCTCATGACCCACTTTTGCGCGGGAGAGGATAGTTGGCTGGCAAGATGCAGTACCAGCGACCCAAGTACATCCGAAGTCAGGGATGGAAATGGAAAACCACGACGTAGCAAGGACCAGCGCCGGACAAAGGGAAACAACCCGAAGAGCACGGCAGTCAACGCCGGATTCAGAAGCTCCCAGCAGAATCATAAAAAACTGCCCCTCAAGGACAACAACGATGAGCTATCCAACCTAAACAAAATCTTGGACAAAATATGCCAAATCCACAGTACTCCCGGGAAGCCTGCAAACCATACCCACAGAGATTGTTGGGTCTTCAAGCAGTCCGGCAAACTCAATGCCGAACACAAGGGGCTCGACACACCAAGCGAGGATGATGACGAACCCCACAAGCGAGCACCGAAAACAAAAGAATTTCCACAAAAGTCAAAATAGTGAACTCACTTCAAGTGACAAAAGCGAAAAACAGAGCGGCGCCCATAGAAACACGCACCATACGGTCTATCCCAGCAGAGTCCCAACGATGATTGTCAAAACCAATCACCTTCGATCATCGGGACTATTCCGAAGTATCCGAACGCAGGATGGACTGCCTTGATATTAGATCCTATAATCGGCGGACTCCAATTTACACAATTCCTAATGGATGAGGTAGCGATCTAAACCTGCTATATCGAGACACAATCCGCAAAATGGGGATAGACCCAACCAAAATTCGCCATAGCAACACCTCCTTCAAAGGGGTAATGCCAGGCCTATGTGCCCATTATGCGGGCTCCCTCTTGCTAGAAGTTGTGTTCGGGTCATCCGACAACTTCCGCTGCGAAAAGTTAACCTTCCACATCGCCCCATTCGAAAGTAGCTATCAAGCACTACTGGGGCGTGAAGCTTTCGACCGCTTTAACGCAATACCGCATTATGCATCTCTTACACTTAAAATGCCCGGTCCACGCGCATCATCTCATTAAAAGGAGTATCAAGCTGTTACTCGAGCACGGAAGAACGTGAGACTGCCTTGACAGCCCCACACTAATCCGGCTCCGCTAATCAAAGCACCTGAATAGGTCATTCGAACCCCGGACATGGCTAGACGAGTCCAGCGTAAACATATAAATGCCTACTAGCGGCATACCCCCGTACAAGGGGCTGCACGCATGTACAACAAGAGACAATAAAGCTCAATTTTATTCACTTTTCGAACCGTACTCTGTTTATTTAATATAAAGTACATTTTTCGCACGATCCTTTTTTATTTTCAACTAAGTTCTTCTCTTTTACAGATGAACACCGTGCTACACCCGTCCAGGATAGAGCACAATGGAGACACAGGCGCAGACATGCAGTAGGGACCGTTGCAAGGATTCTTTTCACATTAAGACCCTGCGTAAACCTTTTTTACTGTCTCTTGTTGATACATATCCCCGGTTTCTTGCTATAACCGAGGAGGAGGTGGCGTTTGGCATCGGCCGCACCAGAATTTTTTGCGTGCACGGACACGGGGCTTAGGGCATTATTCTGCCCGTTTTCATAAAGACCGAATACCTTAGGGAGTGTTCGGCGTCTCGAGTTAGGCCTTATATGCATCAGCTCCGAATCATGTCTTTGGTCAAATGTTGGGTTTGCCCGGCTCCTGTGTTTTGCTGCCTTATGTTCCGTTCTATCGGCTAACGCGACACCAGGAGAACTACTGCGATTGTGCCCCGGTTCGGCCAGGTGAGCACCTCAGTAGAGAAAGCCGAAAACTGACTGTCATGATATAGCGTGAGACTGGTCAACCACTCGATGACCCACCGGAATGTTTAGAATTCCCCCGCATTAACGAAGGACCGTTTCGGTCAGCACATCTGGCGCCCAATTCGGGAGGCGCGGTGCCCCTAGGGGCTATATAGTAGCCCCACCATCGAACTCCTATGGCTAAGTGAAAGTGATAAAGCATTATAGTCCGGTTGCCTAGTTTGCTACGCTATCACCTCATTTACAGGACCAAGACATTGGATTAAGTGTGAAAATGCGCCTTTTTGCAAACACCCCGCACTATGTGCGTGGGGGCAAGTCAAGACTGCCATCTTTCAGGTTATATACACATATACATCAACGGCCGCACATGAGGTGTTTTAATACTTGAACGCACAAGTATAAAAAGCTCTTATATTATATTGAAACATTGTTTTCACAAATCATACATGTCATTAAAACATAATATCCTTCAAGCCTTGAGTCTCTATTAAGCGAGCGCCTGCGGAACTTCCTCAAAATAGTGCTCGGCGGTACTGCTTCTGTCCGAATCTTGGGATGCAACGTCGGTGGACTTCATCTCCGCCCAGTATGTCTTGACACGGGCAAGAGCCATCCGCGCACCCTCTATGCATGCTGACCGCTTCATTGCATCGATATGCGGCACCGCACCAAGGAACTGTTGCACCAAGCCAAATAACTCTTCGGCTCGAGCCTTTTCGGCCACAAATGAGTCACAACAGCCTTCATGGCAAGTCCGGACAACCTATTCAGCTCAGCCCTTTCGGCCAAACGATCGGTTAATGAAAGTGGACACTCCGGACTATGGAGCTGCGACCAAAAAAGCTCTTCCATTCCGTGATCCTTTTGACCGGAAGTGTTCGGCTGCGTCATGCACTCGCCGCCAAGTCGAATAAGCATCCTTCGCACCCACAGCCAGTCAATTGGCGTACTTAGGATCCGTGAATTTCCTCCACATCGAAAGGGCTTTCCAGCCGCAATATCTCCGCCCGACGTAGCTCCTCCTTCATAGCTCTCATTGCGAGCGAGTATCCTTAGCCTCGGTGGCGGCCTTTTCAGGTCCTCTTGTTTCGCTCGATCTTCTTTTTCAAGAAGCTCGCAGCGGTCAGTAGCATCCTTCAATTTCACGGCCATCTCGGCCATTTCTTTCTTGCTTCGGCAGTGAGCAGCCTGTTCGACTTTTAGCTCTGCGGCCGCCTTTAAGGCAGCCGCATCACTTTTTCTAGCTTGCTCCTTGGCTCGGCGAGCTCCGCCGAAGGCTCTCCATAGCAGCGGCACCATCTGCATTAAGCATACATGTTGTAAGGCATGAGTGTCAAGCTCCCTTACCAGGTGTCCGCGGAGAAGTTGCATACCTTGTGACTCGTCAAGCCGCTTATTAACAAGCGTGATGTCCGCATCCTCCACATCAAGTTGCTGCTTCAGTTCGGCAAATTCATTAGCCCGGTTAGCCACCGGACGCTTCGCCACCTACATAGGAAGAGAGCATATTATACCTGGGGTTATGATCCTCGGTGCGCCGTCATTTTTGACACCGCACAAAGTCTCTGGGGCTACTATCTATACAGGGCGCATTTTATATGCAAAACTGTCAGAAGGTACATCATTTTGCGTACCTCAAAACCCGTCGATAAACTTACGACGGCTTCATGCAATATGCTCAGCGGATGAAATCCTTTCAATCACCGTACCCATTAACGTCACGGTGATCTTCCGAGATAAACGCTTCGCCGAGCAGATCCTTCACTCCTCGACCGTACACCCGTTGGTGCGGACTCGTCTGGTGGCCTTTTTCAAGGCGGACACGGAGGGCTTTGAGGGGACATATGGCTGCCTTCGGCCCGCCAGATTCGGAGAAGCCCTCCGCGGCGACACCTCGTGGTCGTCCACCTCGCATAACTTGATACGGCGGCGGAGGCGTTCGCTCTCCATCATCTGGACCAAGATCCTCAAGACGAGCTCTGCTGTGAAGGGCTGAGATCCGAACTACAAGGTAAACTTTGGGTTACCTTGAAATAAAACAGGGATGTCTCTCTTTTAAAAACCCCTTTACTTACGGCTCATTTGGAGGCTGATCTGCTTGGGAAATAGTGCGGCCGGGCATCTCCCTTGAGGACCCTCTGGTGAAGATTTCTTCCCCGCTTGAGGCTTTGGTCTCCGGATCTCGAAGCGGTCCTCTTCTCCCCTTGGAGGAGGATTCTCGATCCCCTTTCTTGATAGCCTCCTTCACGGAGGTAGTAGTTCCTTGTCCCCCCCCCCCTTCGCCTTCTTCAAAAGGCACAACCTCTAGCATCTTGGTTAATACAGGATCTAGCGTGGTCTCAGGGAGGGGAGCCGGACACCTGATCAGTTTTGCTTTTGCTATCCACTCCTGTTTAAAGGATAGCTCTTTTAAGGGAAATTGTATGATAAATATACGGATAGCATGTCCGGGTACAAGACTACTTACTTGAGTATCCGGGCGATTGCAGCTCAGACCTGCGTCCTCGGTTAAGTCTAGACACAGTGCTTGTGATTCGAAGAACAGTTGGTACATCTTCACGGGCGTTACGCCCATAAAATGTTGGAGAGCTCGTGGTCCTCCGGATTAAACTCCCTTGGCGGAGGGGCGTTTGCAGGGCAAGTGCGGCGAATCAGCATGACCTGTGCTACTACGACAGATTGATCTCTCTCTCTCGGAGGTCTTGAATACGGCCCCTGCAATGAGAGTGCGTCCTTGGGCGGTCCCAGTCGAGCCCTTTATTGACCCATGGCGCCCGCCGCAGTGGAGGACCCGAGCGGAAGGCAGGTGGCGCCGCCCATTTGGTGCCCCTAGGAGCGGTGATATAAAACCACTCCTGTTGCCATAAATTGAGCTCCTCTTGAAAAGAGCCCTCGGGCCAGGGGCGTCGGCATTCTTGCTTATAACAGCCCCTCCGCTTTTCTGCTGATGCCCTTGATCATCTTGGCTCCACTTTGAAGGTCTTGAGCCACAATCCGAAGTGAGGGGTAATGCGGAGGAAGGCTTCACATACGATAATGAACGACGAGGTGTGGAGGATGGACTCCAGATCCAAGTCATGGAATTCCAACCCATAATAAAACATGAGCCCCCTCACAAAGGGGTCTGTCGGGAAGCCTAAACCCCGAAGGAAGTGAGACACGAATACCACGCTCTCACCAGGCTCGGGAGTGGGAATAACCTGCCCTTGGGCAGGCAGCCTATGCGAAATTTCGCCGGTTAGATACATGGCGTCTCTCAGCTTTAGCACATCTTCTTCCGTGACAGAGGAAGGCATCCACCGGCCATGCAGGTCGGAGCCGGACATCGTTGAAGGTCCGAAGCGCCTAAATCTGGAGCTTTGGGTGTTGGAACTCGAGGCGAGGGGCGGATTCGATTGAGATTGAAAGAAAGGAGCGGGACTTGGTCTCGTTATAAAGAGGTTGAATACCAAGAGCCCTCCCCGTGACCGTTCGGGACTCGCCTTCGATGGAGGAGGCGTGCCAACGGGCATGACTGGGTTACCCACGCCCGTATTGATGAGGATCCCAGAATAAAGGGGTCACGATCTCCGCTCTGATAAGACGTGCCGAAGAAACCGTCTTGCTAAACGCGCTGAGGTGGGACAGTAAAAACGATTTGTATAAAGGCCTGGCCGTGGTGTGATGTCACGCCGCAGAATACGTCAGCAGATCTGTGCAAAGGTTATTCTCTCTATGGTAGTATGTGGAACTTGTTTTGCAGAGCCGGACACTATCCTTGTGTTCAAAATCTTCTATGAAGTATTCAGAGGAGGAACCCGCCTTGCAATGCCGAAGACAATATGCGCGCTGGATTCGTCGTCATTGAAGCCTGGTTCGAGGCTCTTGAGGAGTCTGGATTAGGGGTGTCGGATAGCGAACTATCACCGTTGGCGGACTCTGGACTATGAAGATACAAGATTGAAGACTTCGTCCGTGTCCGGATGGGACTTTCCTTGGCGTGGAAGGCAAGCTTGGCGTCTGAATATGTAGATCTCCTACCATTGTAACCGACTCTGTGTAACCCTAACCCTATCTGGTGTTTATATAAACCGGAGGGTTTTAGTCCGTAGGACGAACAACAATCATACCATAGGCTAGCTTCTAGGGTTTAGCCTCTCTGATCTCGTGGTAGATCCACTCTTGTACTACCCATATCCTCAATATTAATCAAGCAGGAGTAGGGTTTTACCTCCATCGAGAGGGCCCGAACCTAGGTAAAAACATCGTGTCCCTTGTCTCCTGTTACCATCCGCCTAGACGCACAGTTCGGGACCCCCTACCCGAGATCCGCCAGTTTTGACACCGAGATGCTTCCTTAGAGTCTTATGCACCAAAGAAGGCGAAGACTTTGACAAGCTCATATGGCAATCCAATTGATGTTTTTCCAGTTTCAAGCATGCCATCAAAGGAAATCATTCCTTTTGGTGAAGATTATGTGATCCCAAGCGGATCTGATGAAGATGTTCCTTCTGCTGCTTCTTCAGAGCAGTTGGACGAAGAAATTGAAGTGGATAACATCCCTTCAACCCGACTAGTATCATCGCCCCTGCCTCAGTTCACAGCTGAAGAGGCAAGCATTGAAGAAATTTGGTAGAACCAGGGATCCTACCGGACCTGCTCTGTAGGTTGTAGGGGAAGGATGGAGGAGGGCGGCGGTTAGGGCTGGGGGCGGCTAGGGTTCCGGCTCCTCTGGGAGCCGGGCAATAGGGATAGTAAATATCTTTATTGCTTAATTCCAAAAAGAGTCTTACAGCCTATATTTATAACCTAGATAACTTGCAGAACAATTAACCTAAGATAACTTGTGGGCTAAGATTGCCCGGTGGGCCTAGCTAAACCGGCCATAACACTTCTCCCCGCCTGCACAAACAGCTCTTCCTCGAGCTGTAAGGTGGGGAAGCGCTTGCGGAACTCCTCGAGGCGATCAACCTGCGTCAAACACCTTCTCGACAGCTGGGGCGGCCAGGTCGGCAGCGACGGCGTCCTCCGAAATGTAGTCTGCCACCTCCAGGTAGAAGAGTCGCGGGCAGGCATGGCCGGGCGTGTAGGGCTCGTCGCAGTTGAAGAATAACCCTTGGCGGCGACGCTCGAGTAGCTCGGCTGAGGTGAGCCGGCGGAACGGGCGCGCCGCGGTCGCGGCGAGGGGTGCCGCAACAGCCTACGCAGGCCGACCTTGCGCGGAATCCGGCCGGGGTAGCGACCCAGCGGTCCGGAACGGTGATTCCTACTGGATGGCCACCACGCGGCGCTCGAACGCGCGGGCGTAGTACATGGCTGACTGGAGATCATGTGGTCCGCGAAGCTCCACGTCCACACGGATGTGATCCGGAAGTCCACCGACAAAGAGGTCGGCCCGCTGCTGGGCCGTCACACCCGACATATTGCATACCAGGGCCTGGAAACGGTCGGCGTAGTCCTGCACCGTGGAGGTGAAGGGAAGGCGAACGAGCTCCGCCAGGCGGCTCCCAAGAACCGGAGGCCCAAAGCGAAGGAGGCAGAGCTCGCGGAAGCGCTGCCAAGGGGGCATGCTGCCCTCGTCCTGCTCGAGGGCGGAGTACCAGGTCTGGGCTGCACCGCGGAGGTGGTTGATGTCTACTACACAACCTTCTTGTTGTAGACGTTGTTGGGCCTCCAAGTGCAGAGGTTTGTGGGACAATAGCATATTTCCCTCAAGTGGATGACCTAAGGTTTATCAATCCGTGGGAGGCGTAGGATGAAGATGGTCTCTCTCAAACAACCCTGCAACCAAATAACAAAGAGTCTCTTGTGTCCCCAACACATCCAATACAATGGTAAATTGTATAGGTGCACTAGTTCGGCGAAGAGATGGTGATACAAGTGCAATATGGATGGTAGATATAGGTTTTTGTAATCTGAAAATATAAAACCAGCAAGGTAACTAATGATAAAAGTGAGCGTAAACGGTATTGCAATGCTAGGAAACAAGGCCTAGGGTTCATACTTTCACTAGTGCAAGTTCTCTCAACAATAATAACATAATTAGATCATATAACTATCCCTCAACATGCAACAAAGAGTCACTCCAAAGTCACTAATAGCGGAGAACAAACGAAGAGATTATGGTAGGGTACGAAACCACCTCAAAGTTATTCTTTCCAATCAATCTGTTGGGCTGTTCCTATAAGTGTCACAAACAGCCCTAGAATTTGTACTAGAATAACACCTTAAGACACAAATCAACCTAAACCCTAATGTCACCTAGATACTCCAATGTCACCTCAAGTATCCGTGGGTATGATTATACGATATGCATCACACAATCTCAGATTCATCTATTCAACCAACACATAGAACCTCAAAGACTGCTCCAAAGTTTCTACCAGAGAATCAAGACGAGCGTGCAGCCAACCCCTATGCATAAGTTCATGGGCGGAACCCGCAAGTTGATCACCAAAACATACATCAAGTGAATCACGTGATATCCCATTGTCACCACAGATACGCACGGCAAGACATACATCAAGTGTTCTCAAGTCATTAAAGACTCAATCCGATGAGATAACTTCAAAGGGAAAACTCAATCCATTACAAGAGAGTAGAGGGGGAGAAGAAACATAAGATCCAACTATAATAGCAAAGCTCGCGATACATCAAGATCGTGCCAAATCAAGAACACGAGAGAGATCACACAAATAGCTCTTGGTACATACCCTCAGCCCGAGGGTGAACTACTCCCTCCTCATCGGGAGAGCGCCGGGATGATGAAGATGGCCACGGTGGGGTTCCCCCCCGGTGGAGTCTTGAACAGGTCTGATTGACTTTTGGTGGCTACAGAGGCTTGCGGCGGCGGAACTCCCGATCTATTCTGTTCCCCGATCGTTTTAGGTTATATGGATATATATATAGGCAGAAGAAGTACGCCAGGGGAGCCACGAGGGGCCCACGAGGGTGGAGGGCGCGCCCTAGGGGGGTGGGCGCGCCCCCCTACCTCGTGGCTCCCTCGTTTCTTTCCTGACGTGCACTCCAAGTCTATCGGGTAGCTTTCCTTCCAAAAATAACTTCTCCGGAAGGTTTCATTCCGTTTCGACACCATTTGATATTCCTTTTCTTCGAAACACTGAAACAAGGGAAAAAAAGGAACTGACACTGGGCTCTGGGTCAGTAGGTTAGTCCCAAAAATAATATAAAAGTGCATAGTAAAGCCCATAAAACATCTAAGATGGATAATATAATAGCATGAATACTTCATAAATTATAGATACGTTGGAGACATATCAGTGGTAGGATGCCAGCCAAGTGTGCTCCGACGCGAGCGTGCGCTGGCCACGAAAAAACTGCTCACACTGGTTGAGCCAGTTAAGCGGGTCCTCCATGCCGTCATAAGTGGCGAAGTCGATCTTGGCAAACCGTGGCGGCGTCTGGGTCGGTGCGCCATGGCCGACCGGCTCGGCGGTGCGGAGCAGTGATGATGACGGCGCCCGGTCAATGGTGGGGAGGCCGTCGTAGGCCCCCGCGGAGCCGGACGAGGCCCCAGACTGCAGCGTGGGTACCGGTGGGTCCCCGGCCTCTGTGTAAACTGGCGGTGGCGACGTCCTGGTTAGCCAGGCCGGGATCGGGGACGGGGATGGCGGAAACCAGATCTGCTGGATCGGAAGGCCTACCGGTGTGGACTGGCCCAGTCCGGGGCTGGGCGGCGGCGGCGGGAGCTGGACCGGCGCGGGCGGCGTGGCTGGGGCCGGCGAGGTGGCGCCGCAAGAATCTGGCGCGGCCATCGCGCGGCGGGGCAACCGGGCGGGCGGCGGCTGGAGCGACGGATGGGCCCCGACGATCGTCGCGGGTACCGAGTACCAGGGAAGATGCAGCAGCGGCGGGGGCCCGCCGGTGTAGCCCGCCTGGAACGGTAGCAGGGGCGTCCCGCTCGGGCCCGATGCGTTCTGGATCAGCCAGTGCATCACCGGGTGGCTGTAGGCGGGGAGCGCGGCCGACGGGGTGGTGTGCGGGCTGGCCAAGTATAGGGAGATGCCCTGGACGGCCGTCACGAGGTCCCGCAGGGTGCTGGTCATCTCCTCCGGCGTGAAGACGGAGGTTCTCGGCGGCACGGAAGTGACGGGGGCCGGCGGCGCGGAGGTGATTGGGGCCGGCGGCGTTGGGGACCCGACAGTGGTCATCGGGGCGGTGGTGATGACGGGCAGCGGCGGCGTGGGTGTTGATGACGACATGATCGAACCCGAGTCTCTAGATACCAAATTGGTAGAACCAGGGATCCTACCGGACCTGCTTCGTAAGTTGTAGGGGAAGGATGGAGGAGGGCGACGGCGGTTAGGGCTGGGGGCGGCTAGGGTTCCGGCTCCTCTGGGAGCCGGGCAATAGGGATAGTAAATATCTTTATTGCTTAATTCCCAAAAGAGTCTTACAGCCTATATTTATAACCTAGATAACTTGCAGAGAATTAACGTAAGATAACTTGTGGGCTAAGATTGCCCGGTGGGCCTAGCTAAACCGGCCATAACAAAATTGATGATGAAGAAGAAGATGTGGACATTGGGAGCACCACTCCAGTGTTGAATGATGATTATTGGGAAAGTCATCACCCCAATTCCCCCATGTTCACCCCTCTGCAAAAGATTCCTCAGTCCCCAGTCCAGACTGAAGAAATACATATGGGCAAAATGCATCCCTCCTCGTCTTGAAAGATTTCCGGCCCAGCAGGGCGTAGAAAAGCAAGTAGGCCTACGTTGGTTATTCTGCAAAAAACAAAATAGCTGGGCTAGCCATTTTTAGAAAGGAAAAAACAAACTAGGCTCGTCATGTGCTAAACATATGAAATAAAAGCCTGCGCTAGACGGGCCATAGCTCCCGCACAACCCAGTTCCCTTCTCCGCCCCGAAAAAACAAAATTACTACGCGCGCTGCTGGGTCCCTATTGTCATCCTCACCATGCACAGTCATCTTCTTATTCCTCTCGGTTGTTGACCATGTTGACAACATCGGAGGGCGGCGCCACGGTGAGCGAACCAAGGCGGAGGATGATGGTGAGGCCTCGGACGGGGATGAACAGGAGCCAAGGAAGATGCGCAGAGTTTTAGGGTGCGATGTGGCCACGATGCATGCGCGGCAGCACAGCCAGCCGTGGGAGGCGGGAGTAGGAGTCCCGCCGGCGCTGGTTTGGCTTTGGTGGCTGGAGGAAGAAGAGACTGCAGAAACACGACAGACGTTGAATGTCAGTCCAACGGTCAAGGTTGGCACAATCGTTTGTTGACTAAGCCGACACCAAGTAGCATACTTTTTTATATATAGGAAGAAAAGAAAAACTGGGCTCGTTCGCCTGGTAACATTCCCGAAACTGCGACCATTCGATCTTGCGTCGCAACTAAAACTGCGAGGAAAATGCGTTCGTCTGCCGTCCTCCTCCCAGGGAACGTTCGCCACATAAGTGACTAGCAACCTTGGTATTCAACCGAGAGGCCTTGGGTTTGAGTCCCAGGAACTCTCAATTTTGTCCTCCTTCCTTCCTCGCAAAAAAAGAAAGAAAATCAAAGACTTGAGAAGGCGTACAGAACAAGCTAGTGTACCAGTAAAGAGACATTGCTGAGTTTTAGAAAAAAGAGAGGCGTGCTCCTGTAGCTGGTTCGAATCCAAACCTAGACTATGACTATATATGGTGCTATGCTACTCTACAAGTAATGAAACTGACATATCCAACGTTCACTTCTCCTCTTCTCTACTTACTCTGCCTACCATCAGAAGCTCTTTAGCAGGCAACAACCAGATATGCGCCAAGTTGCCACCCATAACATCGCCTGTGGGTCTCATCACACCCCTGCCGGCACACGCACCGCAGCCGGTTGCTCATCGCAACCCGCTGCCGTTGGTGTGGTGCCACTGCTGCAAATCACGCAGAGTCATCCGTCGCGTCTCAACCACAATCCTCAACCCTGGTCGAGTCTTCTACAAATGCCCGAATCATGGGGTAATAATATGTTTAAGTGTTGTTCTGCTGCTTTCAGTTGCTGATTTTTTAATAGTTTGGTTGATGATCTTCCAATTTGATTCATGCAGAAAAGGGAAGATTTGTGTGATTTGTATTTCTGGGAAGTTGCTGATGTGGGGGAATGCAACTACGCTGATTATTTGGTTAGCCGAGGAATCCCAATACCAGCAGGTTGGGGTGTTGGACAAATGGCGAAGGAACAACAGAAGAGGAAGATGCGAGCGAGAAGGTTAAAGATGCAGTTCCTCCGATCATGGCCAAGCAACAGCTGCTGAACGGCCTTGAAAGCAATGAGGAGATGAAAGAGCTTGTGAAGATAATGGGCAAAATCGATGTGCTCTGTAGGATGATTGTCTCTTTATTTGCAGTGTATGTATCACTCGTGATGTATTCAGTGGCTATGACATGAGCACTTTGCTGAAACTAGTAATGAATGAAACCTGTGTAGCAGGCTAGGCGTAGTGTTGTGAACATCTAATGATTTCTATTAACAGAAATCAAGGGGTATCCCCTTTTGCTCATAAATAAATAAATAGTAGAGGCCCTTTTGGTAATAAATAAATAAATTCGCATAGCCTTGTCGGGTCAGCTTTCTTCCCATTCGAAGACATCGAGCAAATTGCAGTCCAACAGCAAACTATGTCATCAAATTCAAGTTTCACAAAAGCAACAATGCCATCATGTTTTACTCGTCATACAATCACCAAACACAAATCAACATACATAACAAGTGATGTTCTCACAGCAAAATACTAAACAACACGTTCATCAGGTTTCAGTTGTCATAGCAAACACAATTTCACATAGTAGATAAAAAGAATGTCTTCTGACAGGCAAATACGACAAAAGCAATCTAATCATCATCCGCAGCAGCAGCGTCAACATCTTCGCCATGTGTATCAGTCTGAATCGTAATTCCCGAAAGTGTCATCTTCTTCTTCATCCTCAATGTCCTCGAATGTTGGCTTCTTCTTGATCAACTCTTGTATGCCCACAGCACGACAGGCAATCTTTTCGCCAGCGTCATTGACGTGATGGTTCTCAAAGATATTTGGAACATCCGTGGAATCTTGTACATCAGGAGCGGTGTAAGCATCATCTTGTTGTGCAACTTCATTAAACGAATTCCTCTGCTCAAACCTTTGCAATACTCTCTAGTCATCGCTACGTGCAAATGTGTCTTCCAAGAAAAATATCTGTGTTGCTTGATTTGCCAAAATAAAAGGCTCGTTGGTCTGGTACGCCGCCTTGACATTGATGGATTTGAAATGATCATCAACTCTGGGTTTTGCGATCCTGGAAAACAGGTTATACCAATGACAGCACAATAGAACCACACACTGATGATCCTCGAAACTGGAGATATACTGCAACTGAACAATGTCTGTTATCTTAACATACATTCTAGTTGTCACTCTGCCGCACGTATCCATGCTCATGATGGCACTGTTTTGTGTCTTCCTGCCTTCGTCACGGGCAAGGGTGTTGTAGCGCACATCTCCAACAACGCGAGATTCATAATATCTTACCCGAGTATCAGGACCCATTGCTAGTGCGTAAAGGGCATCATCAACTACCTGCCCATTGATAGTCTCCAACGTATCTATAATTTTTGATTGTTCCATGCTATATTATATTCTGTTTTGGATGTTTAATGGGCTTTATTATACACATTTATATTATTTTTGGGACTAACCTATTAACCGGAGGCCCAACCCAAATTGCTGTTTTTTGCCTATTTCAGTGTTTCGCAGAAAAAGAATATCAAACGGAATCCAAATGGAATGAAACCTTCGGGAGCGTGATTTTCGGAACAAACGTGATCCTGAGGACTTGGAGTCCACATCAAGAAAGCAACGAGGAGAGCACGAGGCAGGGGGCGCGCCTACCCCCCCAGGCGCGCCCTCCACCCTCATGGGGCCCATGTTGCTCCACCGACATACTTCTTCCTCCTATATATACCTATGTACCCCCAAACCAAAAGAGGCATCCACGAAACCTAATTCCACCGCTGCAACCTTCTGTACCCATGAGATCCCATCTTGGGGCCTTTTCCGGTGTCCTGCCGAAGGGGGCATTAATCACGGAGGGCTTCTACATCAACACCATAGCCTCTCCGATGATGTGTGAGTAGTTTACCTCAGACCTTCGGGTCCATAGTTATTAGCTAGATGGCTTCTTCTCTCTCTTTGGATCTCAATACAAAGTTCTCCACGATTCTCGTGGTGATCTATTCTATGTAATCTTATTTTGCGGTGTGTTTGTCGGGATCGATGAATTGTGGGTTTATGATCAAGTTTATTTATGAACAATATTTGAATCTTCTCTGAATTCTTTTATGGATGATTGGTTATCTTTGCAAGTCTTTTCGAATATCAGTTTGGTTTGGCCTACTAGATTGATCTTTCTTGCAATGGGAGAAGTGCTTAGCTTTGGGTTCAATCTTGCGGTGTCCTTTCCTAGTGATAGCAGGGGCAGCAAGGCACGTATTGTATTGTTGCCATTGAGGATAACAAGATGGGGTTTATATCATATTGCATGAGTTTATCCCTCTACATCATGTCATCTTGCTTAAAGCGTTACTCTGTTCTTATGAACTTAATACTCTAGATGCATGTTGGATAGCGGTCGATGTGTGGAGTAATAGTAGTAGATGCAGGCAGGAGTCGATCTACTTGTCACGGACGTGATTCCTATATACATGATCATACCTAGATATTCTCATAACTATGCTCAATTCTATCAATTGCTCGACAGTAATTTGTTCACCCACCGTAATACTTATGCTCTTGAGAGAAGCTATTGGTGAAACCTATGGCCCCCGGGTCTATTTTCCATCATATTAATCTTCCAACACTTAGCTATTTCAATTGCCTTTTATTTTACTTTGCATTTTATTTCTCTTATCATAAAAATACCAAAAAATATTATCTTATCATATCTATTAGAACTCACTCTCGTAAGTGACCGTGAAGGGATTGACAATCCCTTTATCGCGTTGGTTGCAAGGTTCTTATTTGTTTCTGTAGGTGCGAGGGACTTGTGCGTGATCTCCTACTGGATTGATACCTTGGTTCTCAAAAACTAAGGGAAATACTTACACTACTTTACTGCATCACCCTTTCCTCTTCAAGGGAAAACCAATGCAGTGCTCAAGAGGTAGCAAGAAGGATGTCTGGCGCTGTTGCCGGGGAGATTCACGCCAAGTCAAGTCAAGATTTGATTTCCCGTCAACGAGCCATTTCTGGCGCCGTTGCCGGGGAGTCTACGCAAAAGTCAACATACCAAGTACCCATCACAAACTCTTATCCCTTGCATTACATTATTTGCCATTTGCCTCGTGTTTTCCTCTCCCCCTCTTCACCCTTGCCGTTTTATTCGCCCTCTCTTTTCCGTTCGCCTCTTTTTCGCTTGCCTCTTGTTTGCTCGTGTGTTGGATTGCTTGCTTGTCACTATGGCTCAAGGCAATACTAAATTGTGTGACTTTACCAATACCAACAACAATGATTTTCTTAGCACTCCGATTGCTCCTCTTAACGATACTAAATCTTGTGAAACTAATGCTGCTTTGTTGAATCTTGTCATGAAAGATCAATTCACCGGCCTTCCTAGTGAAGATGCCGCTACCCATCTAAATAGCTTCGTTGATTCGTGTGATATGCAAAAGAAGAAAGATGTGGACAATGATATTGTTAAATTGAAGCTATTTCCTTTTTCGCTTAGAGATCGTGCTAAAGCTTGGTTTTCGTCTTTGCCTAAAGATAGTATTGATTCATGGAATAAGTGCAAAGATGCTTTTATCTCTAAGTATTTTCCTCCCGTTAAGATCATCTCTCTTAGAAACGATATTATGAATTTTAAGCAACTTGATCATGAACACGTTGCACAATCTTGGGAGAGAATGAAATTAATGATACGTAATTGCCCTACTCATGGTTTGAACTTGTGGATGATTATACAAAAAATTTATGCCGGATTGAATTTTGCTTCTAGAAACCTTTTAGATTCGGCCACGGGAGGCACTTTTATGGAAATCACTTTAGGAGAAGCTACTAAACTCCTAGATAATATTATCGTTAATTATTCTCAATGGCATACCGAAAGATCCACTAATAAAAAGGTGCATGCGATAGAAGAAATTAATGTTTTGAGTGGAAAGATGGATGAACTTCTGAAATTATTTGCTACTAAGAGTGTTTCTTCTGATCCTAATGATATGCCTTTATCTACTTTGATTGATAATAATAATGAATCTATGGATGTGAATTTTGTTGGTAGGAATAATTTTGATAACAACGCGTATAGAGGATACTTTAATCCTAGGCCGTATCCTAGTAATTCCTCTAATAATTATGGTAATTCCTACAACAACTCTTCTGGAAATTTTAATAAGATGCCCTCTGAATTTGAGACTAGTGTTAAAGAATTTATGAATTCACAAAAGAATTTCAATGCTTTGCTTGAACAAAAGTTGCCTAAGATTGATGAATTGGCTGTTGATAGAATTTCTCTTGATATTGATTCTTTGAAACTTAGATCTATTCCTCCTAAGCATGATATCAATGAGTCTCTCAAAGCCATGAGAATTTCCATTGATGAGTGCAAAGAAAGAACCGCTAGGATGCGTGCTAAGAAAGATTGCTTTGTGAAAGCATGTTCTTCTTATTTTTATGAGAATAAAGATGAAGATCTAAAAGTTATTGATGTGTCCCTTATTAAATCTTTGTTTTGCAATATGAATCTTGACAATGATGGGACTGAATATGATCCACCTTTACCTAGAAGGCGTTCCAAAAATTCAGAGTTTTTAGATCTTGATGCAAAAATTGATAAAAGTGGGATTGAAGAAGTTAAAACTTTAGATAGCAATGAACCCACTATTTTGGATTTGAAGGAATTTGATTATGATAATTGCTCTTTGATAGATTGTATTTCCTTGTTGCAATCCATGCTAAATTCTCCGCATGCTTATAGTCAACATAAAGCTTTTACCAAACATATCGTTGATGCTTTAATGCAATCTTATGAAGAAAAACTTGAATTGGAAGTTTCTATCCCTAGAAAACTTTATGATGAGTGGGAACCTACTAGTAAAATTAAAATTAAAGATCATGAATGCTATGCTTTTTGTGATTTAGGTGCTAGTGTTTCCATGATTCCAAAAACTTTGTGCGATTTGTTAGGTTTCCACGAATTTGATGATTGCTCTTTAAACTTACACCTTGCGGATTCCACTATTAAAAAACCTATGGGAAGAATTAATGATGTTCTTATTGTTGCAAATAGGAATTATGTGCCCGTAGATTTTATTGTTCTTGATATAGATTGCAATCCTTCATGTCCTATAATTCTTGGTAGACCTTTCCTTAGAACGATTGGTGCAATCATTGATATGAAGGAAGGGAATATTAGATTCCAATTTTCGTTAAGGAAAGGCATGGAACACTTCCCTAGAAAGAAAATTAAATTACCTTATGAATCTATTATGAGAGCCACTTATGGATTGCCTACCAAAGATGGCAATACCTAGATCTATCCGTGCTTTTATGCCTAGCTAGGGGCGTTAAACGATAGCACTTGTTGGGAGGAAACCCAATTTTATTTTTAGTTTTTTTGCTTTTTGCTTCTGTTTAGGAATAAATATTTGATCTAGCCTCTGGTTAGATTTGTTTTTATGTTTTAATTAGTGTTTGTGCCAAGTTAAACCTATAGGATCTTCTTGGATGATAGTTATTTGATCTTGCTGAAAATTCCAGAAACTTTCTGTTCATGAAAACAATTGTTAAAAATTACCAGAATGTGATAAAATATTGATTCCAATTTCATAAGATCATTAAAAAATTATTTAGGTGTTCCTATTTTATCTGAATTTTTTGAGTTCCAGAAGTTTGCGTTAGTTACAGATTACTACAGACTATTCTGTTTTTGATAGATTCTGTTTTTCGTGTGTTGTTTGCTTATTTTGATGAATCTATGGCTAGTAAAATAGTTTATAAACCATAGAGAAGTTGGAATACAGTAGGTTTAACACCAATATAAATAAATAATGATTTCATTACAGTACCTTGAGGTCGTGTTTTGTTTTTCGCTAACGGAGCTCACGAGATTTTCTGTTAAGTTTTGTGTTGTGAAGTTTTCAAGTTTTGGGTAAAGATTTGATGGAGTATGGAACAAGTAGTGGAAAGATCCTAAGCTTGGGGATGCCCATGGCACCTCAAGATAATATAAGGACACCTAAAAGCCAAAGCTTGGGGATGCCCCGGAAGGCATCCCCTCTTTCGTCCTCATCCATCGGTAAATTTACTTGGAGCTATATTTTTATTCACCACATGATATGTGTTTTGCTTGGAGTGTCTTGTATTATTTGAGTATTTATTTGTTAGTTTGCCACAATCATCCTTGCTTTACACACCTTTTGAGAGAGACACACTTGATTCGGAATTTGATAGAATACTCTATGTGCTTCACTTATATCTTTTGAGCTATATAGTTTTTGCTCTAGTGCTTCACTTATATCTTTTAGAGCACGGTGGTGGATTTGTTTTATAGAAAATATTGTTCTCTCATGCTTCACTTAGATTATTTTGAGAGTCCTACAAAACAGCGTGGTAATTTGCTTTAATTATGATAGGCATTCAAGATTAGTAAAAATTTCTCTTATGAGTGTATTGAATACTATGAGAAGTTTGATGCTTGATAATTGTTTTGAGATATTAAGATGGTAATATTAGAGTCATGCTAGTTGAGTAGTTGTGAATTTGAGAAATACTTGTGTTAAAGTTTGTGATTCCCTTAGCATGCACGTATGGTGAACCGTTATGTGATGAAGTCGGAGCATGATTTATTTATTGATTGTCTTCCTTATGAGCGGCGGTCGGGGACAAGCGATGGTCTTTTCCTGCCAATCTATCCCCCTAGGAGCGTGCACGTAATACTTTGTTTCGATAACTAATAGATTTTTGCAACAAGTATATGAGTTCTTTATGACTAATGTTGAGTCCATGGATTATACGCACTCTCATCCTTCCACCATTGCTAGCCTCTCTAATACCGCACACCTTTTGCCGGTATCATAAACCCACCATATACCTTCCTCAAAACAGCCACCATACCTACCTATCATGGCATTTCCATAGCCATTCCGAGATATATTGCCATGCAACTTACCACCGTTCTGTTTATTATGACACGCTCCATCATTGTCATATTGCTTTGCATGATCATGTAGTTGACATCATATTTGTGGCAAAGCCACCGTTCATAATTCTTTCATACATGTCACTCTTGATTCATTGCATATCCCGGTACTCTGCCGAAGGCATTCACATAGAGTCATACTGTTGTTCTAAGTATTGAGTTGTAATTCTTGAGTTGTAAGAAAATAAAAGTGTGATGATCATCATTATTAGAGCATTGTCCCAAGTGAGGAAAGGATGATGGAGACTATGATTCCCCCATAAGTCGGGATGAGACTCCGGACTAAATAAAAAAAGAAAAAAAGAGAAAGGCCATAAAAAAGAAAGAAATAGAAAGGCCGTAAAAAATGATAGAAAAAGAGAGAAGGGACAATGCTATTATCCTTTTACCACACTTGTGCTTCAAAGTAGCACCATGATCTTCATGATAGAGAGTCTCTTATGTTGTCACTTTCATATACTAGTGGGAAATTTCCATTATAGAACTTGGCTTGTATATTCCAATGATGGACTTCCTCAAAATGCCCTAGGTCTTCGTGAGCAAGGGAGTTGGATGCACACCCACTTAGTTTCTTTTGTTGAGAGCTTTCATATACTTATAGCTCTAGTGCATCCGTTGCATGGCAATCCCTACTCACTCACATTGATATCTATTGATGGGCATCTCCATAGCCCGTTGATATGCCTAGTTCATGTGAGACTATGTTCTCCCTTTTTGTCTTCTCCACAACCACCATTCTATTCCACATATAGTGCTATGTCCATGGCTCACGCTCATGTATTGCGTGAAGATTGAAAAAGTTTGAGAACATCAAAAGTATGAAACAATTGCTTGGCTTGTCATCGGGGTTGTGCATGATTTAAATATTTTGTGTGATGAAGATAGAGCATAGCCAGACTACATGATTTTGTAGGGATAACTTTCTTTGGCCATGTTATTTTGAGAAGACATAATTGCTTAGTTAGTATGCTTGAAGTATTATTATTTTTATGTCAATATTAAACTTTTGTCTTGAATCTTTCGGATCTGAACATTTATACCACAATTAAGAGAATTACACTGGAAATTACGCCAAGTAGCATTCCACATAAAAATTCCATTTTTATCATTTACCTACTCGAGGACGAGCAGGAATTAAGTTTGGGGATGCTTGAAACGTCTCCAACGTATCTATAATTTTTTATTGTTCCATGCTATATTATATTCTGTTTTGGATGTTTAACCTATTAACCGGAGGCCCAACCCAAATTGTTGTTTTTTTTGCCTATTTTAGTGTTTCGCAGAAAAAGAATATCAAACGGAGTCCAAATGGAATGAAACCTTCGGGAACGTGATTTTCGGAACAAACATGATCCAGAGGAGTTGGAGTCGACGTCAAGAAAGCAACGAGGAGAGCACGAGGCAGGGGGGGCGCCTACCCCCCAGGCGCGTCCTCCACCTTCGTGGGGCCCATGTTGCTCCACTGACGTACTTCTTCCTCCTATATATACCTACGTACCCCCAAACTAACAGAGGCCTCCACGAAAACCTAATTCCACCGCCGCAACCTTCTGTACCCGTGAGATCCCATCTTGGGGCCTTTTCCGGCGTCCTGCCAGAGGGGGCATTGATCATGGAGGGCTTCTACATCAACACCATAGCCTCTCCGATGATGTGTGAGTAGTTTACCTCAGACCTTCGGGTCCATAGTTGTTACCTAGATGGCTTCTTCTCTCTCTTTGGATCTCAATACAAAGTTCTCCACGATTCTCGTGGAGATCTATTCGATGTAATCTTCTTTTGTGGTGTGTTTGTCGGGACCGATGAATTGTGGGTTTATGATCAATTTTATCTATGAACAATATTTGAATCTTCTCTGAATTCTTTTACGTATGATTGGTTATCTTTGTAAGTCTCTTCGAATTATCAGTTTGGTTTGGCCTACTAGATTGATCTTTCTTGCAATGGGATAAGTGCTTAGCTTTGGGTTCAATCTTGCGGTGTCCTTTCCCAGTGACAGCAGGGGCAGCAAGGCACATATTGTATTGTTGCCATCGAGGATAACAAGATGGGGTTTATATCATATTGAATGAGTTTATCCCTCTACATGATGTCATCTTGCTTAAAGCGTTACTCTGTTCTTATGAACTTAATACTCTAGATGCATGCTGGATAGCGGTCGATGTGTGGAGTAATAGTAGTAGATGCAGGCAGGAGTCGGTCTACTTGTCACGGACGTGATGCCTATATACATGATCATACCTAGATATTCTCATAACTATGCTCAATTCTATCAATTGCTCGACAATAATTTGTTCACCCACTGTAATACTTATGCTCTTGAGAGAAGCCACTAGTGAAACCTATGGCCCCCGGGTCTATTTTCCATCATATCAATCTTCCAACACTTAGCTATTTCTATTGCCTTTTATCTTACTTTGCATCTTTATTTCTCTTTATCATAAAAATACCAAAAAATATCATCTTATCATATCTATTAGATCTCACTCTCGTAAGTGACCATGAAGGGATTGACAACCCCTTTATCGCGTTGGTTGTGAGGTTCTTATTTGTTTGTGTAGGTGCGAGGGACTTGTGCGTGATCTCCTAGTGGATTGATACCTTGGTTCTCAAAAACAGAGGGAAATACTTACGCTACTTTACTGCATCACCCTTTCCTCTTTAAGGGAAAACCAACGCAATGCTCAAGAGGTAGCACCCATCCTCCCACATCTTCTTAACCTATGTTTAGAAAATAGACAAGATGATCATCTTAGGTACTCAATATATTAATAAAAATAACAGTGCAATTCAAAAGCTTACATGGCTCTTGCACCATTTCACAAATCCTGCCATAACCAGTTTGTCAATGTTTCTTGTATTTTGCGGCGGTAACTTGTTTTTGTAGATGCTGCACAACATAGTGATCGCATCAAACATCTAAATATATAAGAATGTGCTCCAAGTTTAGTAGATTACGATGTGTAAGCTGTAGTACTTAGCACTTACTTGATATAAGGTAGTATCTTAGGACAGTTACTCAGCACATACCAAACCATTTTTTTCAAATCTTTAGGTTTGTCCTCTTGTCGACTCTTCCCTATAACTCAAACAGAATAATCGAAAACATTGAGCCCGTGATTGTCTTCACCCACCTCTTTGTTAAGCTGATCAGCTGTTTCAATGTATTTTGAGCAGAATGTCAACGCTTCTGTAGCAATGTAGGCCTCTGCAATGGAACCCTCAGGTCTAGCTCTATTCCTGACATAGCCCTTGAAAGTGCCTAGCCGCCTTTCAATAGGGTACATCCAGCCATACTGTACTGGACCTCTAAGTAGTGCCTAATCAGGTAGATGAACAGCCAAATGCACCATCACATCAAAGAAGGCTGGAGGGTATATCTTCTCAAGGTCGCATATGATAGTTGGTATGTTGTCTCCAAGACGCTCCAAAGCATCTATCTTGATATTTCTACTGCAAAGTTCCGTGAAGAATTGTCCCAACTCTGCAACTGCTCTGTATAAGTCAGGGCGGCCCAATCCTCTAAGGATAACAGGTAAAACCCTTTGAAGTAGGACGTGGCAGTCATGAGTTTTCAACCTTTGTACCTTGTTTCCATCTGCACTGACTCTCCTTTCAGGGTTGGAAGCAAATCCATGTGGGAATCTCACACGTGACAGGACCTCGCAGAATTCTTTTCTTTTTACCTTGTCCAAGACGTACACAGCTTGTGCCATATCCCGTGGTTTACCTTCATCTTGCACCTGCAAATCCTTTCTGATACCCAGATGTGTCAAATCAATCCTAGATTTTAAGGTATCTTTTGTCTTGCCTTCAATATTAAGAAGTGTGCCGACAATGCTGTCACATATATTTTTCTCGATGTGCATCACATCAAGATTATGCCGCAGATCCAAATATTTCCAATACTCCAAGTCCCACAAAGTGGACCTGCGGGTAAACAATAATCTCTCTTCTGTCGTTCCATGCTTCCTTTTCCCGCTAAATTACCAGGATGGTTTCCTGGTGTAATATGCCTGACCTTCTCTAGTTTCACTTGCAACTCATCGGCGGTGAGCCTCTTTGGCGCATCACGGTTTTCATGCTTTGCATTGAACACATGTCTTTGGTATTTTGTAGGACGTGGCTTGTCCTTGGCAAGGAAACGACGGTGTCTAATGTAACAGATCTTGCTAAGTATTGCGTATGAGAGCAGATTCCTGTCACAGCGAACACATGCATTGTAACCATGTGTCGTTCGCCCTGACATAGTGCCCAAAGCCGGATAACCATGGATGCACCAAATTATAACATCACACAAAAAGAAATCAGCTGGTGGGCTGCTATATAGGTCTCGAGTGAGAACACCCTTCCATAGTTGTTGAAGTTCCTCCACAAGAGGCTCCATGAATAAATCAAAATCCTTTCCAGGACTTTTTGGACCTGGGATGAGCAAGGCCATCATGCAGTTTGATTCTTTGGTGCAGACATTTGGAGGCATGTTGTAAGGGATAACAAGCACTGGCCACATGCTATATGTGGTGCTCTGGTGGCCAAATGGGTTAAATCCATCTGAAGCTAAGCCAAGTCTAATGTTTCTGGTCAAGAGCAAACTTTTGTGTTTCGATTGAAGCTTTGCCACTCACTACCATGATATGGATGGCTCATTACATTCTCGATCTCTGTACTCTGGTTCCTAGAATTCCATAGTACATCCTCTCTTGTTTCAAAGATCATGAAATAACCTCTGCAATCTTGGTGTAATTGGAAAGTGTCTCGTAACATTATGAGGAACCCTCTTCACAAAGATCGCCATCTTTCCATCTTGATGATTTGCATTTCACGATTCACTTAAGTTGGCATAATCCTTCCTAACAGAACACAATTATTCTTACAAACATGGATCATATCATATCCAATTCCAACTGCACGAAGGAAATTCTTCATTTTATTGTAGGTGTGTGGCAGCTCAGACGATCTCGGGAAAGATTTGCGGAAAGCAGCCAACATCGCATCGAATGATTTGTTGGTCATCCGCTCAGATGTCTTCACCTGAAGAAAGGTGACCATAGTTGAGAATACTGACAGCTTATTTCCTGGGGTGCCAGCCACGTTGCATTGCTCCAACATGCGGGCCCATCGTTTTTCTTCTGCAGGTGAAAGTTCACGAAATGTACGAGCATTTCCTAGCATTGTTCCAATGTTGGTCAAACTCACTGGCTCCGCCACCACCACCTCCTCCTCCTATTCCACCTGAGCATCAGGCAGATCAAGATGGTGATCTGCTGCTTCCATGTAGTCAGTAACATTGACATTCACAGCTTCACCATGATGAACCCACCTAGTATATGTGACCGACATCCCATACAAGTGTAGATGATTTTGCACAGTTGACCGGGGTCTTGTAACTGAATTCATACAACTGCTACATGGGCAGAGCACATTTGATTTCGGACCACCGTACTCAGCTCTGATAAAGTTCGTGAAGTTTTCAACCCCCTCGACATATGCAGCGGAGAATCTTCGAGCAGAAGTTATCCAAGTCCCATCCATCTGTTAGACATACAAATTAGTTCTTCTACTAGATATTACAGGAAAAACATATATGCTTTTTATGAAGTACAGAAAAAATACCTAGGTCGATGTCTAAAGCTATGGCAAGATATTTGGACGAGCAGATCTAAGTAACGAGATATATGTAAAGCTAATTCAGCAAACAGATTTGAGTGCTAAATTATGGCAGGCTGTTTCAGCAGTCAATGAGGCCGAGCACACAACCATCGAACTATCGAAGGCCATTGCAGCAACAAATATCGAGTATAAAACGGTGTACAACTATTTCACCTAACAGATTGGCCACTAGACCATGGCAATCTACGTCACAATAAATATATGGCAGGATATTTTAGCAACTAATCGGGCTTGGCATGCCATCTCAGCTAAGCAGATTGAATGCAGAACAGGGCAAGGAAGCTTCTTAAGCAGAGCATATTGACTGTAAACTACTTCGGCAAACAGTGAGATTAACAGCGTCTATCAACTAACATTCAGCGCTACACCGACATGCACGGGACCTCAGTCTAGAATGCGCGTACCGTGGGAGAAGCTGACCGCCGTGCGTCTCCACACGAACGTTGCTAGCGGTGGCGGTGCTGACCGCCGTGCGCCTCCACAAGAACGTCGCCACCGGTGGCGGCGCGGCTAGAGGACGGCAGTCTACCAGAGCGTACTGTGGGAGCGAGAGGATCGCCGTGCGTCCCCTCGACGAACAGCTGCACCGACGACGGCGGCGCGGCGGGAGGGCGGCTTTGGCGGAGCGAATGGAGTGGAGGGGACGGGGAGGGGGTTTGGGGAATATTATTGGCTAGTTGGTCGAAGGGCGGTTGAATTTGGGATTTGGGGGGGGGGAATTTTTGGGGGGGGGGGTATTTTCACGCGGTGGGCGGGGGGAGTTTGGCGCATGGTCGGTTTCTCCAAGTGCAGTCCCACGTGTCAGTGAAGAGGCAAGCCGAAGCGCGTTCCGTTTGTGTGAGCCGTGTGCAGGACCGAATGTGTGTGGGGTGCAATGCGACCGCGACAGGAGTGCTGTTAGTGTACCGCCTTTTTTCCTTTTAATAAACTAGGTGCTTCACCCCCTAAAGAAAAAAAACTTGGTGCTTCGCGCGATCCATCGATACTACTACTAGTAATCCGGTAATCCTGACTAAAACAGCGCGGCCGGGTCTTTTCCCGCGCGATATGTTGGGAGGTTGGCTTAGTTGGGTTTTTTAGGACGAGTAATGCTACACCTACGTAATCCCAGTTACGTAATTAACGTAATGTGAACCATGTGAGCTATTGATTGTAGATTGGGGGAGGGAGGGGCCCACCACCATGAAAATCAAGGAGGAGAGAGAGAGGCAATTTACGTTAACCCTTTTGTAGGTTCCGTAGATGTAGAAAGATGTGAAATGCATGAATGTGTAGTGGACGTACTATTGGAGTGCCTAAGATAAATTGTGTATGTAGACTATATGTTTATTTTACTTCGCATGTTAGCTTTGTCTCGATTAAATAAAAACCAGAGTTGGTGATGATGGTGTGCCTGCCATCCTGCAACATAGGCCGTCCGATCTATATCTAACGGATAGGAAGGAAACTATGACAATTTACCTGCACTCCTCTCCACATTTGCAGATAAGGCCTTCCCTCGTTCATCCTTTTCTCCCACAAGATGTTGATGTTTCATGCAACGCACGAGCATCTTGCTAGTACTCCTACAATATTATTGTGAAAGTTCATATACACCGGACGAGATTAATGCAAACATGACAGATTTTCATTACATTTCGAACTTTTATTTTATAGGACAGAAAAATAAAAGAAACCCGACCCTAAACCTATTCTACGGCAGCGACCGACGTCCTCCATCTGCGATCTCCGTGTACGGGGGCGGGGTTCAAAACCCGTGAAGTGAAGGTGCGGTCTCCGGCGAGGAAGAGTAGAACACGGGAGACGGACCAGCCAGTTAGCGCACCATGCCCTGCCGCCTCCCATGCCCTACTCATCGTCGGAGGAGTCCCCGACCTCGGCGGTGCCGGATGTTGGATGGCGACAAGTAGGACGCGTGGCTGACGGTGCTCCTGTCGTCGGCCGCCAGCGTGGCCACCGCTTGTGCGGTCGCGTCCGCGTCCGGCTACGCCGCTATTGTGTCGCGAGCAGCGACTTGAGCGAGGGCGGCGACCTCGAGCTTCATCCCCGAAGACAAGCTCTCCCGTAGAGCGTTCGCGCTCGTGGTCATGGCGGATGTGGTGCCAGGTAGCAGGATGATGCGCTATGGTGTGGAGGTTAGCTGGGCGTTGCCGCTTTAAGTAGCGCATTCTGGTGAGGCCAAGCGTCCGGGTGTGTCATTAAGTCACCGGAGTTGGTTCCTCGGGCACCGAGCCTCTTAACGCCGGCATACGGACGGACGGCATGAATGCGGGCAGCTAGTGCCGACTGGGAATGCACCGCGCGACGGCGCGAGGGACGAGGGTTTTTGGTGTGCCAGGGTAGTCAGCTGCGGTCGTGGCCACGTTGGAGATGCCCTTTGCTCACATGCGACCCCACATGTCATCAAAAAAGCAAGACGACCTGGCATGGTATCAGGTCCTGGGGATGCAGTTGGCCACGCTACACCACTCCGCGGACGCGTCGCGGCGCGCGCGCACTTCGGCGCCCCGTGCATCCTCGACGAGCTGAGTGTTGATCTGCTGGTCGTGCCACAGCGCTAATGCCACCCTCGGCACACTGAAACCCACCGTGTAAAGCGACAATGAGCGTGTCGCTCCCGCATGCCTCATTTGAACATTCCGCCGAGTATCATTCGCATGTGGGCCTAGACCATGCTTGTATTTCCAATGTTGTAATTTGTTAGACATGCATACAAACAAACGGTTTGTTTAAAGTTTCACTTTGCCTCCACTACGTGTCGCTTCCCGTCTTAGTTTTGACATCCCATTCGGTTCATGCCCCGACACATCTTGACGAGATCGATTGATGTTGAGAGATCAATTTGCGTGTCGTGCAAGGAGATAAAGGTTTGGTCTATTTCTATGATAGAAATGACCGGCGGGGCGGGGAGGGGGGGTCTGTGGGGATCAGAGGGAGTATATTGTATGTTCATAAGCGAAATGAATGTATTGTACCCACCCCTAGTCCTCTTTCAATCGATCTCCGGACCCGGAGATGAAATCGAGAGAGAACGAGTGGGTGCATGTGTGATACGTAAGGCGGATTCAAAATTTTGAACCGGTGATCATAGCATCCACAAATCATATATAAAGGGTATTCAATATTCGTTTCGCTCTTGAACGTACAATATACTCCCTCCGATCCTTTCTAGTAGTTTACATATAAGTTTTATGTGTAGTCAAAGTATCTCTACTTTGATTAAACTTACAGAAAAAAGTATCAACATTCAACAACGCCCAATCAATATTGTTACATTCGTACCTACTCCTAGATTTGTATTCAAACAGACATGGTTTCCAATTTGTTTTCAACCACGTGAATGTGCTTGTTCTCACGCATGCTCTTACTACTAGGATTTTGCCATGTATAGCCAGTCCAATAGTAACTTTTTAAGCTCCCTGTCCAATAGTACTAGTGGAGTACTGACAACATCTGTAGTAGAGTATGCAGTGCTCATAGTACTCCCTCCTTCCATTTATATAGGGCCTATGTGGACGAGAGAGATGTGAAAAAGTAAAGGGAGTGAGCTCTCATGCAAGAGCCTAGCTATATATGCATTCCTAGTTAAATACAATAAATATGAAGAAAGAGATAGAGAGGAGATGGAAAAAAGTACTAATATAAATGCCAACCTTATATATTTTTTTGCAGGAAATAGCCCACACTCTATATTATTAGCCATGCTCTAATGAGTGCATATAGATGATATGATAGATGATGGCTATATATGCCCCACATGTCGAGTTACTCAATGGGTTCGGCCGTCGAGGATCATAGATGATGGCTATATATGACATGGCAGTTCCTTATAGCCATCGACTGGCTATATTATTAGCCATGCTCTAATGCGTTTTTCAAAACCGCCTTTAACTATTGACAAGATTAATAGTACATGAGATGTATAATGTGAAAATTATATCATTGGAAGCTCCTTTCACGCATTTAATTTGACCGTATGCTTTGTGTAAGTTGCATGTCATATATTATTACTCTAACATTTGGTCAAAGTTAGCCTCGAAAAACGCATTAGGCCCTATAGATGGAAGGAGGGAGTAGTAGTGGAAGTGGATCCTCTGACGTAGGTATCCCTGCCTTAACCTCTCTTTCGTTCACTTACTGGCAGTCCCCATGCTTGCTAGGCCCCACATGTCAGTTACTCAATGGGTTCGGCCACGTCAGGGGATCCTTATCCGTAGTATACTCCCTCTGTTTTTATTTACTCCGCATAAAACGGAGGTAGTGTGAAAGTGCAACTATCCCTGGGTGGTTTTGGTAATTACTAACAACATATTGCTCATTGAACTAATGCCATTTCAAGATAAATATTTCAGGAAAGGTCAATGATTGTCATGGCATGGATTAGGAATGTGGACCCCTCAAAATGCTAAGGACAAAAGATTGGCTCAAGCTCTAAAGCTCAAGACTCCACATTTTCATTTTAGTGATCCAAGATCACATTGAGTCCATAGTAAAAGCCAATACTATTAAAAGGGGATGAGGTGCTGCTTAATGGGTTTCTTGCTCAAAATGCTTAGTGATATGCTCCAAAACCCTCAACCACTTTCTCACATCCACACATGTCCCAAACCAAAAGTCAAACTTGGCCCCACCGAAACTTTCTATCAGCGCCACCGAGTTCAGTTGACATAGCCACTTCCACAAACCCTAGTCACTTCGGTCACCGATAGGGATCTCGATCTCACCGAGATGGGATTGCAAACTCTCTGTTTCCCTTTGTAACGTTTCGTTCCAACCAAGATGAGCGATCGATTCCACCGAGTTCGCAATGCAAACTCTATGTTTCCCCTTCGTAACGTTTCGGTCCCACCGAGTTTGTGTAATCGGTCTCACCGAGATTACGTTATGCCCTAACCCTAATGAAATCGGTCCCACCTAGTTGACATGTCGGTCCCACCGAAATGCCTAACGGTCACAGTATGAACTGAATCGGTCTGACCGAGTTTCATTTTCGGTCCTACCGAGTTTGGTGATTTGTGTGTAACGGTTAGATTTTGTGTGGAGGCTATATATACCCCTCCACCTACTCTTCATTTGTTGAGAGAGCCATCAGAACAAGCCTACACTTCCAACATACATTTTCTGAGAGAGAACCGCCTACACTTGTGTTGAGGTCAAGATATTCCATTCTAACCACATAACTCTTGATCTCTAGCCTTCCCCATGTTGCTTTCAACTCAAATCATCTTTCCACCAAATCCAATCCTATGAGAGAGAGTTGAGTGTTGGGGAGACTATCATTTGAAGCACAAGAGCAAGGAGTTCATCATCAACACACCATCTATTACCTTTTGGAGAGTGGTGTCTCCTAGATTAGTTAGGTGTCACTTGGGAGCCTCCGTCAAGATTGTGGAGTTGAACCAAGGAGTTTGTACGGGCAAGGAGATCGCCTACTTCGTGAAGATCTACCCTAGTGAGGCAAGTCCTTCATGGGCGATGGCCATGGTGGGATAGACAAGGTTGCTTCTTCCTGGACCCTTCTGTTGGGGAACGTAGTAATTTCAAAAAAAATCCTACGCACACACAGGATCATGGTGATGCATAGCAACGAGAGGGGAGAGTGTGTCCACGTACCTTGTAGACCGAAAGCGGAAGTGTAATCACAACGCGGTTGATGTAGTCGTACGTCTTCACGATCCGACCGATCCAAGTACCGAACGCACGACACCTCCGAGTTCAGCACACGTTAAACTCAATGACGTCCTGCGAGATCCGACCCAGCAAAGCTTCGCCGGAGAGTTTCATCAGCACGACGGCATGATGACGGTGACGATGATGCTACTGATGCAGGGCTTCGACTAAGCACCGCTACGATATGATCGAGGTGGATTATGGTGGAGGGGGGCACCGCACATGGCTGGGAGAGATCAACAGATCAACTTGTGTGTCTAGAGGTGCCCCCCTGCCCTAGTATATAAAGGAGCAAGGGGGGAGGCCGGCTGGCCCTATGGGGCGCGCCAGGAGGAGGAGTCCTCCTCCTAGTAGGAGTATGACTCCCCTCTTTCCTACTCCTACTAGGAGGGGGAAAGGAAGGGGGAGAGGAAGAAGGAAAGGGGGGCTCCGCCCCCTCTCTCCTAGTCCAATTCGGACCAAAGGGGGAGGGGCACGCGGCCTGCCCTAGGCTAGCCCTCTCTATCTCCACTAAGGCCCATAAGGCCTACTATTTCTCCGGGGGAGGTTTGGTACCCCAAGCACTCGGTTTTCTGAAACCACCCGAAACACTTACGGTGTCCGAATATAGTCGTCCAATATATCGATCTTTACGTCTTGACCATTTTCGAGACTCCTCGTCATGTCCGTGGTCATATCCAGGACTCCGAACTATCTTCGGTACATCAAAACACAAAAACTCATAATACTGATCGTCACCGAACTTTAAGCGTGCGGACCCTACGGGTTCGAGAACTATGTAGACATGACTGAGACATGTCTCCGGTCGATAACCAATAGCGGAACCTGGATGCTCATATTGGCTCCCACATATTCTACGAAGATCTTTATCGGTTAAACCGCATAACAACATACGTTGTTCCCTTTGTCAATGGTATGTTACTTGCCCGAGATTCGATCGTCGGTATCTCAATACCTAGTTCAATCTCGTTACCGGCAAGTCTCTTTACTCGTTCCGTAATAGATCATCCCACAACTAACTCATTAGTTGCAATGCTTGCAAGGCTTATAGTGATGTGCATTACCGAGTGGGCCCAGAGATACCTCTCCGACAATCGGAGTGACAAATCCTAATCTCGATATATGCTAACTCAACAAGTACCTTTGGAGACACCTGTAGAGCACCTTTGTAATCACCCAGTTACATTGTGACGTTTGGTAGCACACAAAGTGTTCCTCCGGTATTCGGGAGTTGCATAATCTCATAGTCATAGTCATGAAGAAAGCAATAGCAACATACTAAACGATCAAGTGCTAAGCTAACGGAATGGGTCAAGTCAATCACATCATTCTCCTAATGATGTGATCCCGTTTATCAAATGACAACTCATGTCTATGGTTAGGAAACATAACCATCTTTGATCAACGAGCTAGTCAAGTAGAGGCATACTAGTGACACTCTGTTTGTCTATGTATTCACACATGTATCATGTTTCCGGTTAATACAATTCTAGCATGAATAATAAACATTTATCATGATATAAGGAAATAAATAATAACTTTATTATTGCCTCTAGGCCATATTTCCTTCAGTCTCCCACTTGCACTAGAGTCAATAATCTAGATCACACAGTAATGATTCTAACACCCATGGAGTCTTGGTGCTGATCATGTTTTGCTCATGAGAGAGGCTTAGTCAACGGGTCTGCAACATTCAGATCCGCATGTATCTTGCAAATCTCTATGTCCCCACCCTGGACTTGATCGCGGATGGAATTGAAGCATCTCTTGATGTGCTTGGTTCTCTTGTGAAATCTGGATTCCTTTGCCAAAGCAATTGCACCAGTATTGTCACAAAAGATTTTCATTGGACCCGATGCACTAGGTATGACACCTAGATCGGATATGAACTCCTTCATTTTCTGCTTCCGAAGCAGCTATGTATTCCACTTCACACGTAGATCCCGCCACGACGCTTTGTTTAGAATTGCTCCAACTGACAGCTCCACTGTTCAATATAAACACGTATCCGGTTTGCTATTTAGAATCGTCCGGATCAGTGTCAAAGCTTGCATCGATGTAACCATTTACGATGAGCTCTTTGTCACCTCCATAAACGAGAAACATATCCTTAGTCCTTTTCAGGTTTTTCAGGATGTTCTTGACCGCTGTCCAGTGGTCCACTCCTGGATTACTTTGGTACCTCCCTGCTAAACTAATAGCAAGGCACACATCAGGTCTGGTACATAGCATTGCATACATGATAGAGCCTATGGCTGAAGCATAGGGATCATCTTTCATTTTCTCTCTATCTTCTGCAGTGGTCGAGCATTGAGTCTTACTCAACTTCACACCTTGTAACAAAGGCAAGAACCCTTTCTTTGCCTGATCCATTTTGAACCTTTTCAAAACTTTGTCAAGGTATGTGCTTTGTGAAAGTCCAATTAAGCGTCTTGATCTATCTCTATAAATCTTGATGCCCAATATGTAAGCAGCTTCACCGAGGTGTTTCATTGAAAAACTCTTATTCAAGTATCCTTTTATGCTATCCAGAAATTCTATATCATTTCCAATCAACAATGTGTCATCCACATATAATATTAGAAATGCTATAGAGCTCCCACTCACTTTCTTGTAAATACAGGCTTCTCCAGAAGTCTGTATAAAACCATATGCTTTGATCATACTATCAAAACGTTTATTTCAACTCCGAGAGGCTTGCACCAGTCCATAAATGGATCGCTGGAGCTTGCACACTTTGTTAGCACCCTTTGGATCGATAAAACCTTCAGGTTGCATCATATACAACTCTTCTTCCAGAAATCCATTCAGGAATGCAACCTTTACATCCATTTGCCAAATTTCATGATCATAAAATGCAGCAATAGCTAACATGATTCGGACAGACTTAAACATCGCTACGGGTGAGAAAGTCTAATCGTAGTCAACTCCTTGAACTTGTCGAAAACCTTTCGCGACAAGTTGAGCTTTGTAGACAGTAACATTACCATCAGCGTCTTTCTTCTTCTTGAAAATCCATTTATTCTCGATGGCTTGCCGATCATCGGGCAAGTCAACCAAAGTCCATACTTTGTTCTCATACATGGATCCCATCTTGGATTTCATGGCCTTAAGCCATTTTGCGGAATATGGGCTCATCATCGCTTCCTCATAGTTCGTAGGTTCATCATGGTTGATACGTCCATTTTGCATCATGCTTTTATATCGATATTTATTGCATTATGGGCTGTTATTACACGTTATGTCACAATACTTATGCCTATTCTCTCTTATTTTACAAGGTTTACATAAGGAGGGAGAATGCCGGCAGCTGGAATTCTGGGCTGGAAAAGGAGCAAATATTAGAGACCTATTCTGCACAACTCCAAAAGTCCTGAAATTCCACGAAAGCCATTTTTGGAAATAATAAAAAATATTGAGCGGAAGAAGTTCACCAGAGGGGGACCCACCTGGCCACGAGGGTGGGGGGCGCGCCGCCTACCTCGTCGGCCCCCCGTTGGCTCTCCGATGGCCATCTTCTGCTATATGAGGTCTTTCGTCGAGGAAAAAATCATAAGAAACCTTTCGGGATGAAACTCCGCTGCCACGAGGCGGAACCTTGGCGGAACCAATCTAGGGCTCCGGTAGAGCTCTTCTGCCGGGGACACTTCCCTCCGGGAGGGGGAAATCATCGCCATCGTCATCACCAATGCTCCTCTCATCAGGAGAGGGCAATCTCCATCAACATCTTCACCAGCACCATCTCATCTCAAAACCCTAGTTCATCTCTTGTATCCAATTCTTATCTCCAAGTCCGGGATTGGTACTAGTAGGTTGCTAGTAGTGTTGATTACTCCTTGTAGTTGATGCTAGTTGGTTTATTTGGTGGAAGATCATATGTTCAGATCCCTTATGCATATTAATACCCCTCTGATTATGAACATGAATATGCTTCATGAGTAGTTACGTTTGTTCCTGAGGACATGGGAGAAGTCTTGCTATTAGTAGTCATGTGAATTTGGTATTCGTTCGATATTTTGATGCGATGTATGTTGTCTAGCCTCTAGTGGTGTTATGTGAACGTCGACTACATCACCATTATATGGGCCTAGAGGAAGGCATTGGGAAATAATAAGTAGATGATGGGTTGCTAGAGTGACAGAAGCTCAAACCCTAGTTTATGCGTTGCTTCGTAAGGGGCTGATTTGGATCCATATGTTTCATGCTATGGTTAGGTTTACCTTAATACTTTTGTTCTAGTTGCGGATGCTTGCAATAGAGGTTAATCATAAGTGGGATGCTTGTTCAAGTAAGAACAGCACCCAAGCACTGGTCCACCCACATATCAAATTATCAAAGTACCTAACGCGAATCATATGAACGTGATGAAAACTAGGTTGACGATATTCCCATGTGTCCTCGGGAGCGCTTTTCTCTATATAAGAGTTTGTCCAGGCTTGTCCTTTGCTACAAAAAGGATTGGGCCACCTTTCTGCACTTTATTTACTTTTGTTACTTGTTGCTCGTTACAATTTATCTTATCACAAAACTATCTGTTACCACTTATTTCAGTACTTGCAGAGAATACCTTGCTGAAAACCGCTTATCATTTCCTTCTGCTCCTTGTTGGGTTCGACACTCTTACTTATCGAAAGGTCTACGATAGATCCCCTATACTTGTGGGTCATCAAGACTCTTTTCTGGCGCCATTGCCGGGGAGTGAAGCGCCTTTGGTAGGTGGAATTTGGTAAGGAAAAATTTATATAGTGTGCTGAAATTTACTGTCACTTGTTACTATGGAAAGTAATCCTCTGAGGGGCTTGTTCGGGGCATCTTCACCCCGACCAGTAGAGCAAAGAGTTGCTCCTCAACCTACTGAACCTACTGAAAATGAAAATATTCCCTTTGAAGTTCCTTCGGGTATGTTAAAAAAACTGCTAGCTAATACCTTTACAGGAGATGGAACAAAGCATCCTGATGAATATCTACTCTATGTGGATGAAGTTTGTGGATTATTTAAGCTTGCAGGTATACCCGATGATGTTGTTAAGAAGAAGGTCTTCCCTTTATCTTTGAAGGGAGATGCATCGACATGGTATAGGCTATGTGATGACACAGGATCATGGAACTATAAATGAATGAAATTGGAATTTCATCAGAAGTATTATCCTATGCATCTTGTTCATCGTGATCGCAATTATATATATAATTTTTGGCCTCGTGAAGGAGAAAGCATCGCTCAAGCTTGGGGGAGGCTTAAATCAATGTTATATTCATGCCCAAATCATGAGCTCTCAAAAGAAATAATTCTTCAAAAAATTTATGCTCGGCTTTCTGAAAACAATCGCATCATGCTCGATACTTCTTGTGTTGGCTCTTTTATGATGAAGACTATTGAATTCAGATGGAATTTATTGGATAGAATTAAACGCAACTCTGAAGATTGGGATCTCGACGAAGGTAAGGAGTCAGGTATGACACCTAAGTTTGATTGTGTTAAATCTTTTATGGATACCGATATTTTCCGTAAGTTTAGCACTAAATATGGACTTGACTCCGAGATAGTAGCTTCCTTCTGTGAATCTTTTGATACTTATGTTGATCTCCCAAAGGAGAAGTGGTTTAAATATCATCCTTCCATAGAAGTAAAAGTAGCTGCACCTACTAAAGTTGAAGAAAAGACTGTCACTTATAATGATCCTATTGTTCCTACTTCTTATGTTGAGAAACCACCTTTTCCTGTTAGGATAAAGGATCATGCTAAAGCTTCAATCAGTAGTTAAGTAAAAGCAATATTAGAACTTATACACCTCCGAGCAAGTTAAAGTTGAACCTAATATTGCTATTGTTAAAGATCTCTTAGCTGATAATATTGATGGGCATGTTATTCATTTCTGCGGTGAAACCGCTAGAATTGCCAAACCTTGTGCTAAAGATAAACATAGACCTGTGGTAGGCGTGCCTATTATTTCTGTTAAAATAGGAGATCATTGTTATCATGGCTTATGTGATATGGGTGCTAGTGCTAGTGTTATACCTCATACTATATACAGAGAAATTAAGCACGAAATTGCACCTGCTGAGTTAGAAGGTATTGATGTCACAATTAAACTTGCCAATAGAGATACTATATCAGCAATGGGAATTGTTAGAGATGTTGAAGTCTTGTGCGGGAAAACTAAATATCCAGCTGATTTTCTTGTTCTTGGTTCCCCACAAGATAGCTTTTGTCCCATAATATTTGGTAGACCCTTCTTGAACACTGTTAATGCTAAGATAGACTATGAAAAGAATCTTGTTACTATTGGCCTGGGTGATATGATTTATGAGTTTATTTTCTCTAAATTTAGTAGAAAACACCATGAAGAAGAATTGCCTAGTAAGGATGAAATTATTGGTCTTGCTTCTATTGCCGTACCTCCTAGTGATCCTTTAGAACAATACTTGCTAGACCATGAAAATGATATGTTTATGAATGAAAGAAGGGAAATAGATGAAGTATTCTTTAAACAGGAACATGTTCTGAAACACAATTTGCCTGTTGAAATCCTAGGGGATCCTCCTCCACCCAAGGGTGATCCCGTGTTTGATCTTAAACCATTGCCTGATAATCTTAAATATGCTTATCTTGATGAAAAGAAGATATATCTTGTTATTATTAGTGCTAACGTTTCAGAGCATGAAGATGAGAGATTATTGAAAACTCTGAAGAAGCACCGAGCTACTATTGGATATACTCTTGATGATCTTAAGGGCATTAGTCCCACTCTGTGTCAACATAAAATAAATTTGGAAGAAGATGCCAAACCAGTTCGTGATCATCAAAGACGGCTGAATCCTAAAATGAAAGAAGTGGTAAGAAAAGAAATACTAAAGCTTCTGGAGGCAGGTATAATTTATCCCGTTGCTGATAGTCAGTGGGTAAGTCCTGTCCATTGTGTCCATAAAAAGGGAGGTATTACTGTTGTTCCTAATGATAAAGATGAATTGATTCCGCAAAGAATTATTACAGGTTATAAGATGGTAATTGATTTCCGTAAATTAAATAAGGCTACTAAGAAAGATCATTACCCCTTACCTTTTATCGATCAAATGCTAGAAAGACTATGCAAACATAAACATTATTGCTTTCTAGATGGTTATTCTGGTTTCTCTCAAATACCTGTGTCAGCTAAAGATCAATCAAAGACTACTTTTACTTGCCCTTTTGGTACTTTTTCTTATAGACGTATGCCTTTTGGTTTATGTAATGCACCTGCTACCTTTCAAAGATGCATGATGGCTATATTCTCTGACTTTTGTGAAAAGATTTGTGAGGTTTTCATGGACGATTTTTCCGTCTATGGATCTTCTTTTGATGATTGCTTGAGCAACCTTGATCGAGTTTTGCAGAGATGTGAAGAAACTAATCTTGTCTTGAATTGGGAAAAGTGCCACTTTATGGTTAATAAAGGTATTGTCTTGGGGCATAAAGTTTCGGAGAGAGGTATTGAAGTTGATAAAGCCAAGGTTGATGCTATTGAAAAGATGCCAAGTCCCAAGGACATCAAAGGTATAATAAGTTTCCTTGGTCATGCCGGATTTTATAGGAGGTTCATTAAGGACTTCTCAAAAATCTCTCGGCCTCTGACTAATTTATTACAAAAAGATATACCATTTGTCTTTGATGATGATTGTGTAGAAGCATTTGAAATACTTAAGAAAGCATTGATCTCTGCACCTATTGTTCAGCCACCTGATTGGAATTTCCCCTTTGAAATTATGTGTGATGCTAGCGATTATGCTGTAGGTGTTGTTCTAGGGCAAAGAGTTGATAATAAATTAAATGTTGTCCATTATGCTAGTAAGACTCTAGACAATGCTCAAAGAAATTATGCTACTACTGAAAAAGAACTGTTAGCAGTTGTATTTGCTTGTGATAAGTTCAGAGCTTATATTGTTGATTCTAAAGTAACTATCCACACTGATCATGCTGCTATTAAATACCTTATGGAAAAGAAGGATGCTAAACCTAGACTTATTAGATGGGTTCTCCTGCTACAAGAATTTGATTTGCATATTGTTGATAGAAAGGGAGCTGAGAACCCCGTTGCAGACAACTTGTCTAGGTTAGAAAATGTTCTTGATGACCCACTACCTATTGATGATAGCTTTCCTGATGAACAATTAAATGTTATAAGTACTTCTCGTAGTACTCCATGGTATGCTGATTATGCTAATTACATTGTTGATAAATTTATACCACCTAGTTTCACATACCAACAAAAGAAAAAGTTCTTCTACGATTTGAGACATTACTTTTGGGATGACCCACATCTTTATAAATAAGGAGTAGATGGTGTTATTATACGTTGTGTACCCGAGCATGAACAGGAACAGATCCTACGCAAGTGTCACTCCGAAGCTTATGGAGGACACCACGCTGGAGATAGAACTGCACATAAGGTATTGCAATCCGGTTTTTATTGGCCTACTCTCTTCAAGGACGCCCGTAAGTTTGTCTTGTCTTGTGATGAATGTCAAAGAATTGGTAATATTAGTAGACGTCAAGAAATGCCTATGAATTATTCACTTGTTATTGAACCATTTGATGTTTGGGGCTTTGATTATATGGGACCTTTTCCTGCCTCTAATGGATACACATAGATTTTAGTCGTTGTTGATTACGTTACTAAGTGGGTAGAAGCTATTCCAACTAGTAGTGCTGATCATAACACTTCTATTAAAATGCTTAAAGAAGTTATTTTTCCGAGGTTTGGAGTCCCTAGATATTTAATGACTGATGGTGGTTCACATTTTATTCATGGTGCTTTCCGTAAAATTCTTGCTAAGTATGATGTTAATCATAGAATCGCATCTCCTTATCACCCACAGTCTAGTGGTCAAGTAGAATTAAGCAACAAGAGCTCAAATTAATTTTGCAAAAGACTGTCAATAGGTCTAGAAAGAATTGGTCCAAGAAACTGGATGATGCATTATGGGCCTATAGAACTGCATATAAAAATCCTATGGGTATGTCTCCATATAAAATGATTTATGGAAAAGCATGTCACTTACCTATCGAACTAGAACATAAGGCATATTGGGCTATTAAAGAGCTCAACTATGATTTCAAACTTGCCGGTGAGAAGAGGTTATTTGATATTAGCTCACTTGATGAATGGAGAACCCAAGCTTATGAAAATGCCAAGTTGTTTAAAGAAAAAGTTAAAAGATGGCATGACAAAAGGATACAAAAGCGTGAGTTTAACGTAGGTGATTATGTATTGCTATACAACTCTCGTTTAAGATTTTTTGCAGGAAAACTTCTCTCTAAATGGGAAGGCCCCTACGTTATCGAGGAGGTCTATCATTCCGGTGCCATAAAAATCAACAACTTCGAAGGCACAAATCCGAAGGTGGTGAACGGTCAAAGAATTAAACACTATATCTCAGATAATCCTGTAAATGTTGAAACCAATGTTATTGAAACCGTAACCCCGGAGGAATACATAAGGGACACTTTCCGGAACATTTCAGACTCCGAAAGGTATGTGGTATGGTAAGTAAACCGACTCCAAAACAGTTTTAAGGCAATATTTCTCCGTTTTGGAATATTTAGAAAAATAGAAAAATAAATAGCAGTCCGGGAAGGACACGAGGGCTCCATGAGGGTGGAGGGCGCGCCCTACCCCCTGGGCGCGCCCCCTACCTCATGGGCACCTCGTGTGTCTTCCGGACTCCGTTTTCTTGCATATTACGTATTTTGGTCGATAAAAAATCATTATATATTCTCCCGAAGGTTTTGACCCCTGTATCACGCAATTATCCTCTATTCTTGTTTCAAGCTATTTCTCTGACAGATCTAGATTATCAATGACGTCCTCAAGTGCCTCCAAGGACAAGTTCTTCGAGAAGGTCATCAACCCTTACCTCACGGAGGTGCTGCGACACCCTCAAACCATTGAGATGCGTGATGGGTTGCTGCACATCCGCGATGCCGAGGGACCGAAGGGGACCGGAAGCATGGAAGAGAGGCTCGAAGCAGTGGAGCAACAAGTTTTCAAGTGCCAGGGGATGGTGGAACGCGGACTCAACTCCAACCACATGATGATCGTGGAGTTCACTAGCAACCACAAGTTGGATGCCGACAACATCGGGGAGGCCATCTTCAAGCTTCATGAGAAGATCGAGCACCTTCAAGCCCAAATCTATGACCTGCAAAACCAAAACTATGAGTATGAATATAGATTCAAAAGGATGAGTTTGGCTGCAGATTTGAGGATCCCGGAGACTCGATCATCCTTCTATGATGGTGAGCCTATGCCTTGGAAGATGGACGACAAGCCCACATCATCAACAACACCTCCACCTTCTTCACCGACAAAGAAGGAGACATAATCACATGGGTATGGGCACTCCCCTTGGCAACTGCCAAGCTTGGGGGAGGTGCCCCGGTATCGTATCACCATCACACTCCTATCTTTACCGTTTTTCTTAGTTCGATCCTATTAGTAGTATCTTGATCTAGTAGAATAAAGTTTATGGCATGATCTAGTTTTGAGTTTTGCTTTATGATCTCTCTATGTAATCGAGTCCATGAGCTATATATAATAAAGATTAGTGTTGAGTCAAGGGCTTGAGTACTTTGCCATGATCTTGAATGAATAAAAGAAAAGAGAGAAATAGAAAAAGAATAAAAAGGAAACAAAGAGTTCATATTGATCTTATTGAGAGTAATGACTTCACATAGAAATAGTATGATGATTAAAAGTTGTTGGGAGTTGGCAAACATAGCTTTGGTCATCGTTGCAATTAATAGGAAGTAATAAGGAAAGAGAGGTCTCACATATAAATATATTATCATTGACATCTTTTATGATTGGGAGCACTCATTAAAATATGACATGCTAAAGAGTTGATGTTGGACAAGGAAGACAACGTAATGGGTTATGTTTTCTTACATCTGAGATAAAGTATGTTGTCATGGATCATCCAACATGTTGAGCTTGCCTTTCCCTCTCATGCTAGCCAAATTCTCAGCACTAAGTAGAGATACTACTTGTGCTTCCAAAAACCCTTAAACCAGTTTTGCCATGAGAGTCCACCATATCTACCTATGGATTGAGTAAGATCCTTCAAGTAAGTTGTCATCGGTGCAAAGCAATAAAAATTGCTCACTAAATATGTATGACTTATTAGTGTGGGAGAAAATAAGCTTTATACGATCTTGTGATGTGGAAGAAATAAAAGCGACGGACTGCATAATAAAGTTTCATATCACAAGGGGAAATATAAAGTGACGTTCTTTCGCATTAAGATTTTGTGCATCCAACCATAAAAGCGCATGGCAACCTCTACTTCCCTCTGCGAAGGGCCTATCTTTTATTATCATCTCCTACCTTATGCAAGAGTCATGGTGATCTTCACCTTTCCTTTTTCATTTTATCCTTTGGCAAGCACAGTATGTTGGAAAGATCCTGATAGATATATCTAATTGGATGTAGGGGAGCATGAGTTATTATTGTTGACATTACCCTTGAGGTAAAAGGTTGGGAGGCGAAACTATAAGCCCCTATCTTTCTCTGTGTCCGATTAAAACTCCCTAACCACAAGTATCGCGTGAGTGTTAGCAATTATGAAAGATTAAATGATAGTTGAGTGTGTGGACTTGCTATTGAGCTCTGACATAGACTCTTTCTGATGTTATGATAAATTGCAATTGCTTCAATGACTGAGATTATAGTTTGTTGGTTCTCAGTAAAGTTTATGATTCGTACTTTTGCATTATGAATAGATTATTACTTGAGCATAAGAAATCATATGACAATATGTATATATGTCGTTGTTATGAGAATAACCATGATGCCTTCATGTCCGTATTTTATTTTTATCGACACCTCTACCTCTAAACATGGGGACATATTTATCGTTATCGGCTTTCGCTTGAGGACAAGCGAGGTCTAAGCTTGGGGGAGTTGATACGTCCATTTTGCATCATGCTTTTATATCGATATTTATTGCATTATGGGCTGTTATTACACGTTATGTCACAATACTTATGCCTATTCTCTCTTATTTTACAATGTTTACATAAGGAGGGAGAATGCCGGCATCTGGAATTCGGTGGAAAAGGAGCAAATATTAGAGACCTATTCGCACAACTCCAAAAGTCCTGAAACTCCACGAAAGTCATTTTTGGAAATACTAAAAATATTGAGCGGAAGAAGTTCACCAGAGGGGACCCACTGCCACGAGGGTGGGGGCGCCCTACCCCAGCGCGCCCCTACCTCGTGGGCCCCTGCTGACTCTCCAATGGCCATCTTCGCTATATGAGGTCTTTCGTCGAGGAAAAAATCATAAGCAACCTTTCGGGACGAAACTCCGCCGCCACGAGGCGGAACCTTGGAGGAACCAATCTAGGGCTCCGGCAGAGCTGTTCTGCCGGGGACACTTCCCTCTGGGAGGGGGAAATCATCGCCATCGTCATCACCAACGCTCCTCTCATCGGGATAGGGCAATCTCCATCAACATCTTCACCAGCACCATCTCATCTCAAAACCCTAGTTCATCTCTTGTATCCAATTCTTGTCTCCAAGTCCGGGATTGGTATTAGTAGGTTGCTAGTAGTGTTGATTACTCCTTGTAGTTGATGCTAGTTGGTTTATTTGGTGGAATATCATATGTTCAGATCCTTTACGCATATTAATACCCCTCTGATTATGAACATGAATATGCTTTGTGAGTAGTTACGTTTTTTCCTGAGGACATGGGAGAAGTCTTGCTATTAGTAGTCATGTGAATTTGGTATTCGTTCAATATTTTGATGAGATGTATGTTGTCTAGCCTCTAGTGGTGTTATGTGAACGTCGACTACATCACCATTATATGGGCCTAGAGGAAGGCATTGGGAAGTAATAAGTAGATGATGGGTTGCTAGAGTGGCAGAAGCTTAAACCCTAGTTTATGCGTTGCTTCGTAAGGGGCTGATTTGGATCCATATGTTTCATGCTATGGTTAGGTTTACCTTAATACTTTTGTTGTATTTGCGGATGCTTGCAATAGAGGTTAATCATAAGTGGGATGCTTGAAGTAAGAACAACACCCAAGCACTGGTCCACCCACATATCAAATTAGCAAAGTACCGAACGCGAATCATATGAACGTGATGGAAACTAGCTTGACGATATTCCCATGTGTCATCGGGAGTGCTTTTCTCTATATAAGAGTTCGTCCAGGCTTGTCCTTTGCTACAAAAAGGATTGGGCCACCTTTCTAAACTTTATTTACTTGTAACATCCCAAATTTTCAATTTGGAATGTTATACATTAGGTCATCATGCATATCATATTTCTCTCGCATTTTCCGATCCTAGAAAATTTCACGCAACTCAAGGACCCTCAGAGAGAGTTGGAGATTTCATTATTTTCAGATTTGGGATTTCTCAAATTTTGAAAATAGGATCATTTGGATTTATTATTTATCTTCAAAAGTTTTTCCGATACAAAAATTTAAGAGAGGGAATAATATGACTTTCCCAACATTTAGGAAAAATGAAGATATTATAAATAAATCAAATTTTGGTTTTGAAGTTTTATTTGCTTTAGGCAAAAATGAGCATTTTAAAAAAATATGCATATTTGCCCGTTTTTAAAGTTCATTTTGTTCGACTCATTTTTTTGGAGTCGGGGAAAATTAATTTTATTAAATTCGGAGTTCGTTTGGTTTTATTTTAAAATCGTTTAGTTTTGTTTTTTAAAAAACGCGCGCGCCCGGGCCAAGGCCCCGCTGCCCAGCCAGCCGCCTGCCCACCTCCCTCTCCTCACTGTGTCTCCTCACACAGACGCCGCCCGCTGGCCGCCGTGTCCGGCTCGGACACGAGCCGCCGCCGCCTTGCCCCTTCCCAAGGCACCCTCCTTTTATACCCCGGACCCCCCTCTCCTCATCCGCCGCCGCCCACCAGACCGACCCGAGCCGCCGCCACCAAGACCGCGCCGAGCCGCCGCCGCCTTCGCCGTCCGCCGAGCCCCACGCCACCTCGCCCCTCCCGCCCCTCCCGACCCGCGGACCCCGCCCCGAGCCTCGCCGAGGTAGCACTCGCCGCCCGATCCGGTTTTTTTAGAAAACCCGATCCGGTTTTTTTTGCGATGTTCGGTTTTTTTTCAAAACCCTACATGGTTTTTTTATTTTTTTCGGTTTTCTTATTTAATGAACATTCACCGAACCGTTCGTTTCAATGAACGTGTTCGTTGGATTAGTTCTGTTAACGAACGTCCGTTATTTAATCCGTTCGTCGTTTTCTTTTAATCGGATTTAATCCGTTATTTTTCTGATTCGATTTCCGATCCGATTTTCAAATCTGTTTATTTTCTCGCTCGTTTATCGGAATCAGGTGATTCAAGCGCCTGGACTTTCGTTACGAAACCGCCGTTCTGACTAACCTACTTACACAAAGTTTTGCTACTGTGAAATTTTGACCTAGTTTCAGATTGCTAAACCGAGTCGTTCTCTCTCGAGTTTCGACTTTCGATGCCTTATTTGATTCGATTCTTTTGCAACCAGGGTTTTAAGTTGAACTCTCTGGTTAGATCTTTTATTCGAGTTTTCCTGTGCATTAGATGAGTACTTATTGTATGCTTGTTGTTTGTCTGCGTTAGATCACCCGAGTGCGCCGCTTGTTACTTGAATCTCTAGGTCTCATGGATCATCGCAAGGCAAGTAACACTTGATCATACCTTTTCTACTACCCAGTTTTATGCATTAGATCAACCTCAAACACTTGCATGTTTAGGATCTAATTAAATTGTGGGTTGGGAAGTAGATTGAGGTAGTACCTATTACTGTTTTACTTATGAAACCTTGGGAGTTACTTCTACGCTTGCTTATTATACCATGCTATGCTAGTAGACGTGGATTGGGTGAGTGAATATCCATGACAGATGTGAGATTGTTAATTAATGGTTTATTTAAGGTGGCAACCAAACACACATCTGGGTGGATTGAGACACCTGGTTTCTATCAGACTTGCTCAGTATTTCTTTGGACCGCCACCCGTGCTCTAAGGGATCATAAGATTTTTCAAACCTGAAACTTCCGTGTGCAGCCACAAGCCAATTATGGGCTCTGGCGTAGTTGACTAAGTTGTGCGAACTCTTACGGGTAGGCTAGCTGATGTAGGGGATGTAGGTTGGTACGGTCTACCCACATGTAAGGTGCTAGCGCTTCGAAAGACTATGTCTCGGTCATCCGCTTCTCAAACACCCTCAAAAGCGAGAACCAAGCGGAGGCGATCGAGTCTTGTGGGGAAAAGTGCGCAAACCTCTCGCAGAGTGTATAAACTAATCATGATTAGCCGTGTCCCGGTTATGGACGTTTTGAGTATCCGTAATTGAATATCATGTGAATCTCAACATGTTACTTCTAATAAATGTTATTGGGATTTTTGATGAGTACTTTTAATTGGGATTGAGGATGTGTCAACCATTCTCAATGTTTAACAACCACCATGATAGTTAAATAAAATTATTCCTTTGTTGTAGGGAAAAACTAGCTTTATGCAAAATGTAAATCAGAGAGCCTTACCACCAGCCATATATGCATGTAGTATAGGCTTATTTCCTTCATTGCTCTTTATGTGTTACGTTGCAAGATATTCCATGTGTTGACCGTGCTGGCTGCAACTTTCACGCTATGCACTTTTCGCGATTGACAGTAAGGTGTTAGGTCGTGGTTCTATACTCGATGATGCCGATGGAGTTGATGGACTCACTTATCTTCCAAGCCTTCCGCTGTTATTATTAGTTGGCCTTAAGCCATATTATTGTAATAAGTTCCCTTGTGGACAACGATGTAATAAGTGTGTGATTGCTACTCGCTATAAATCCTTCAAGCATGTGTGTGTGTCAAGATTATCGATCCAGGATGACACCGAGCATAGAGACTTGATCCATTCGGTCTGGTCGCTACCAAGAATGGTATCGAGCACACGCCGATTGTAGGACACGACCACTAAGTTAAAGCCATAGATCACTACTCTCTTCCCATTTTCTAACTCCTCATCTTTTCTACTCTTTAGGATGACGGACGCCAAGATCAAGTACACCCAACCAGATGAAGGCACACCTTTTGATTTCACTTGAAGGAACTCACCAAGTACCGAACATTGGACTACCTAGCTTCACCGAACTTTCAATGCCACTCTGCTCAAGAGGAGCGCTGAAGATTCAAGCTCACGCCCAGAAGGACATTCGCCCCAATCACCAAGCCTATAGATAGTGTTTTCAGTGCACCAACTTGGAGTCTGGGAAAGAGCATGGCAGCTCACATCACCATGGGACGCATTGGAGAAGTTTATCAAGAAGACCTCAAGGACACTATCTACTAGATTTGCGGACGCCGAGATGACAAATGGGACATAGTCAGCACCAAGAAGGATAGGTCCATTGCGGCATTCATCCAGGAGTTAAATCAGCACATTTGACGCCAGGAGAACCAAATGTGCAATGATATGTTGGAGTTGCAGAATGCAAAGGGAAGGATCATCGAACTTGAAGGAGAACTAAAGACTACGCGCAAGGACTACCTGGACGAGATCGTAGCTCTAGCAAGACACAATAACGATCTTAAGTACGAGATCAAGAACTCAAGAAGAAGTTGGCGCCAGAATGAAGACCAGATGTCGGATGCTCAGCGACTACATCAACATCGACGACACCGATTCGGATCCAAGTGAACCCGACTTTGAAGACGGCTGAAGCAGACATCATGGAGTCTTCCACCGTTCAAATTAGTAGAAGTCCTCCACATATTAGTAGTATTCCTCCATGTAAACATTATAGTACACTCACTTTTGCGATAGTTAGATCGTTGTAAGCCCTTGTTTGATTGAATGAAGTGATTTTGTGTGCATTTGCTCATGTGCATTTGGGTAGTGATTCCCTTAGACCTCAATCTATTCTAAATTCTCGTCTTTTCTAAACCCATCGATGCCTCCGAGACGCGACCCGGATTCGCTTTTCCGCCAGAGATCACCCAACTGATTCAACAGCAGAATACCTCGATTCAAACATTGGTGCGTAACTGTGGCAACAACAACAACAACAACAACAACAACCCACCGCCACCACCACCACTGCGGATCACCGACTCGCTTCCTTGGACTGAATCCGCGGTGTATTCCAAGAGCACCGAGCCGATTGTGGCGGATGATTGGCTCCGCAAGATAGGAAGGAGTTGACCACGCAGGATGCACAGATGGTGAAAGAGTGAAGTTTGCAGCACATCAGCTTGAAGGACCCGCAGAAGCATGGTGGGAGAATTTTACAGCCACTTATCCGTGAGACACCGCCACATGGGACCAGTTTCAGCAAGCTTTTCGACTTGCTCATGTTTCAGCAGGAGCCATGGCCATGAAGAAGCGTGAGTTTCGCAACTTACGCCAAGGAGGAAGGACTGCACAAGATCGTGGATGACTTTAGTAAATTAGCACGTTATGCCCCGGATGACGTTACTCTGACGCTGCTAAACAGAGAAGTTTCTAGAAGGACTGAATGATGAGTTCAGCATGCCGTTGATGGTAGCAAGTTTCAACAACTACCAGGAGTTGGTAGACCGAGCCCTCATGATTGAAGGAAGCAGCAACAAATTGAGAACCGCAAGCGAAAGTATGGACAGGGAAGTATAACTCGAGCCCAAAGAAGCCTCGTTATACCCTAAATCAGGAATTCATTTCAGCATACCCATGGAGGAGGTAATTCGCATAACCATAATGGCACTAAGAACGGAACGGAATGGAGGAAGCAATGGACAGAACCGCACCAACCCGTCAACACCATCCAAGGTAGACTGAGTCACATTACTTGCTTTAAGTGTCGCAAGACTGGGCATTATGCAAATGACTGTCCGAAGGCGTAATGGAAATGGCAATGGAAGCTCGAAAGAAGCCCAACCCTTTCAACAGGGGATGTGAACCACATTGATGTGGAGGAGGTTGAAGATCAGCCCGATGCACGAGAATCGGTAAGTTTTGGTTAAGTCATTTACTGCAGCTTGTTCTTTTCGATCTGGTGCATCGCATTCATACATATCAAGGGATTTGTGGATAAGTACAAGTTACCGACCCAAGCCCTTAGGTCACCCATGCTAGTAACCTCACCCGAGCGAGTACATGGCTAGTAAATGGTGTGATCGATCGCCATTAAGGATTGGACACTATGTTTTCCCTCGGACTGATAGTTCGGAATCCCAAGGATTGGATGTGATATTAGGAATGGATTGGTTATCAAGGTATGGAGGAAACATAGATTGCTCCACTAAGTCAATTTTGCTCACCACACCAGAAGGAAGAAGGATCAAGTATGTATCACGGCACGAGCCGAGGAGAGCACAAGTTAAGCGCTTATCGGAGTGGTGCGGGAAGAAGTACCATGGTGAAGGATTTTCCTGATGTATTTCCGGAAGAGTTGCCAGGAATGCCACCGGATAGAGACATTGAGTTTTTGATCGAACTATTGCCAGGAACAGGCCCGATATCGAAGCGACCGTACAGGATGCCCGCACAGGATTTGGCGGAAATCAAGAAGCAGATTAAGGAACTATTGGATAAAGGTTTTATTCGCCCAAGTTCTTCTCCTTGGGGATCACCCGTATTGTTAGTGGAGAAGAAGGATGGATCGTTAAGAATGGTTGTTGATTATCGTGGATTGAATGAAGTAACAATCAAGAACAAGTACCCACTACCTATGATAAATGATCTGTTTGATCGCTTGCAAGGAGCTAAGGTGTTTTCCAAGATCGATTTGCGATCAGGGTACCACCAATTGAAGATTCGGGAGCAAGACATACCCAAGACAGCGTTTACCACGAGATATGGACTGTATGAGTATACCGTTATGTCATTTGGACTGACTAACGCACCAGCCTATTTCATGAACCACGATGAACAAAGTGTTTATGGAGTTTTTGGATAAGTTCGTCGTGGTGTTCATTGATGACATTTTGATTTTCTCAAAGAATGAAGAGGAACACAAGGAACATTTGCGATTGGTTTTGGAGAAACTGAGGGAACACCAGTTGTATGCCAAGTTCAGCAAGTGTGAGTTTTGGCTAAAGGAAGTTGGATTTCTCGGACATGTTATATCCGGAGAAGGAATAGCAGTTGACCCCACAAAGGTTGAGACCGTAACCAAATGGGAAACACCAACGACAGTTGGAGAGATTCGGAGTTTCCTTGGACTCGCAGGATACTACCGAAGATTCATTGAGAATTTCTCAAGAATTGCAAAGCCTATGACAGAATTGTTGAAGAAGGAAAACAAATTCATATGGACTGAGGACTGTGAGGCAAGTTTTCAGGAGTTGAAGAAAAGATTGGTTACCTCACCAGTTTGATATTGCGGATCGACCAAGGATTATGAGGTGTATTGCACGCTTCACGCCGAGGACTTGGAGCAGTGCTTATGCAGGAAGGAAGAGTTGTTTCAGACGCTTCACGACAACTTAAGCCCCATGAGTTGAATTATGCCACACATGATTTGGAGTTAGTCGCCGTTGTGCATGCCTTGAAGACATGGAGACATTTTCTCATTGGAAATCATTGTGAAGTATACACGGATCACAAGAGTTTGAAGTACATCTTCACACAAAAGGAATTGAATCTCAGACAAAGGAGATGGTTAGAGCTTATCAAGGATTATGATATGAGATTGCATTATCACCCGGAAAGGCTAATGTCGAAAGGCACGCATTGAGCCGTAAGAGCCACGCCAATACCCTAGTGATGGGAGGGATACCCAATGAGTTAGCCGAGGACCTTCGAGAGCTATGTTTGGAAATAGTTCCGAGAGGCTATGTAGCAGCATTGGAGATTCAGTCGACACTGATGGACAAAATCTGAGAAGCCCAAAAGGCAGATAAGGAAGTTGCCTCTATAAAGGAAAAAAATGAGCAAAGGAAAAGCTAAAGGATTTCATGAGGATGAGCACGATACCCTATGGTTTGAAGACCGTGTTTATGTGCCCAATGACCCGTAGATCGAAGTTGATTTTACAAGAAGCCCATGATTCACCCTATTCGATTCACCCAGAAATACCAAGATGTATTTGGATTTGAAAATACTTTCGGTGGACCGAATGAAGAAGGATATTGCGAGATATGTAGCAGTTTGCACGTATGTCGAAAGTAAAGGCAGAGCATCGAAGCCACAGGATTGTTACAACCATTGCCGATACCGAATGGAAGTGGGATAAACTAGGCATGGATTTCATCACAGGTTTGCCAAAGACCCGTTCAGGATATGACTCGATTTGGGTCATAGTCGATCGCTTGACGAAGGTAGCTCATTTCATTCGATCAAGACTACCTATAGCAGTGCTAAATTGGCAAAGATATACATGACCAGAATTGTGTGCTTACACGGAGTTCGAGGAGCATCGATCGGATAGAGGAACCCGGTTTACCTCAAAATTTTGGAACCAGTTGCACGAAACATTTGGAAACCCGATTGAATTCAAGACAGCTTTCCACCCACGAACGATGGACAGACCGAGAGAGTCAATCAAATTTTGGAGGATATCTTCGAGAGCTTGTGCACTAGATTACGGATCTAGTTGGGATGATAATTTGCCGATGCAGAATTTTCCTAAAACAACAGCTACCAAACCAGCTTGAAGATGGCACCTTTTGAGGCTCAGATGGAAGAAGGTGTAGGACACCGTTGTCATGGGACTAAACCGGAGATCGCCATTGTTTGGACCAGATTTGATTAAGGAGTCGAACAGAAGGTTGTTGATTCGAGACAGGCTCAAGGTAGCCCACCGCATGTAAGAGTTATGCTGATTCAAAGCGCAGCGATTGAGTATGAAGTTGGAGACAGAGTATATCTTAGAGTATCCCCGCTTGAGGAGTTAAGCGTTTTGGAGTTAAAGGAAAGTTAGCCCCACGCTTCGTTGGACCATATAAGATTTTGCAACGCATGGGAGAAGTTGCTTATAAGTTGGAGTTGCGGAAGGACTGTCGGGAGTTCATGATGTATTCCATGTTTCTCGATTGAAGAAATGTCACCCGAGATAGTAGAGGTACCGTTAAGAGACACAAGTGCTTTGGAAGCAATTCAGTTGAAGGATGACTTAACATATGAGGAGAAACCAGTTAAGATTCTCGATTATGCTAGCAGAGTTACCCGCAGCAAGGTTATCAAGTTTTGCAAAGTTCAGTGGAGCCACCACAATCAAGATGAAGCCACCAGGAAAGAGAGGAAGTTTTACTTAAGGACCACCTCACCTATTTTCTAGTTAACCCGAATCTCGAGGGCTAGATTCATCTTAAGTAGTTTGTAACATCCCAAATTTTCAATTTGGAATGTTATACATTAGGTCATCATGCATATCATATTTCTCTCGATTTTCCGATCCTAGAAAATTTCACGCAACTCAAGGACCCTCGAGAGAGTTGGAGATTTCATTATTTTCAGATTTGGGATTTCTCAAATTTTGAAAATAGGATCATTTGATTTATTATTTATCTTCAAAAGTTTTTCCGATACAAAAATTTAAGAGAGGGAATAATATGACTTTCCCAACATTTAGGAAAAATGAAGATATTATAAATAAATCAAATTTTGGTTTTGAAGTTTTATTTGCTTTAGGCAAAATGAGCATTTTAAAAATATGCATATTTGCCCGCTTTTAAAGTTCATTTTGTTCGACTCATTTTTTGGAGTCGGGAAAATTAATTTTATTAAATCGGAGTTCGTTTGGTTTTATTTTAAAATCGTTTAGTTTTGTTTAAAAAAAACGCCGCGCCCGGGCCAAGGCCCGGCCCAGACCAGCCGCCTGCCCACCTCCCTCTCCTCTGGCTGTCTCTGCGCCGCCGACGCCGCCTTGCCGCCGCCGTGTCCGGCTCGGACACGAGGCCGCCGCCGCCCTTGCCTCTTCCCAAGGCACCCCCTCCTTTTATACCCCACGGACCCCCTCCTCTCCTCATCCCGCCGCCCAAGACCGACCCGAGCCGCCGCCAGACCCGCCGAGCCGCCGCCGCCGTCCGCCGCCGAGCCCCGGAGCCCACGCCCTTGCAGCCCCTCGCCGCCTCCCGACCCGCGGACCGCCCCCGGAGCCCGCGAGCCTCGCGGAGGTAGCACCTCGCCGCCCCGATCCGGTTTTCTTTAGAAAACCCGATCCGGTTTTTTTGCGATGTTCGGTTTTTTTTTCAAAACCCTATATGGTTTTTTATTTTTTTTTCGGTTTTCTTATTTAATGAACGTTCACCGAACCGTTCGTTTCAATGAACGTGTTCGTTGGATTAGTTTTGTTAACAAACGTCCGTTATTTAATCCGTTCGTCGTTTTCTTTTAATCAGATTTAATCCGTTATTTTTCTGATTCGATTTTCGATCCGATTTTCAAATCTGTTTATTTTCTCGCTCGTTTATCGGAATCAGGTGATTCAAGCGCCTGGAGTTTCGTTACGAAACCGCCGTTCCGACTAACCTACTTACACAAAGTTTTGCTACTGTGAAATTTTGACCTAGTTTCAGATTGCTAAACCGAGTCGTTCTCTCTCGAGTTTCGACTTTCGATGCCTTATTTGATTCGATTCTTTTGCAACCAGGGTTCTTAAGTTGAACTCTCTGGTTAGATCTTTTATTCGAGTTTTCCTGTGCATTAGATGAGTACTTATTGTATGCTTGTTGTTTGTCTGCGTTAGATCACCGGAGTGCGCCGCTTGTTACTTGAATCTCTAGGTCTCATGGATCATCGCAAGGCAAGTAACACTTGATCATACCTTTTCTACTACCCAGTTTTATGCATTAGATCAACCTCAAACACTTGCATGTTTAGGATCTAATTAAATTGTGGGTTGGGAAGTAGATTGAGGTAGTACCTATTACCTGTTTTACTTATGAAACCTTGGGAGTTACTTCTACGTTTGCTTATTATACCATGCTATGCTAGTAGACGTGGATTGGGTGAGTGAATATCCATGACAGATGTGAGATTGTTAATTAATGGTTTATTTAAGGTGGCAACCAAACACACATCTAGGTGGATTGAGGCACCTGGTTTCTATCAGACTTGCTCAGATTTCTTGGACCGCCACCGTGCTCTAAGGGATCATAAGATTTTTCAAACTGGAAACTTCCGTGTGCAGCCACAAGCCAATTATGGGCTCTGGCGTAGTTGACTAAGTTGTGCGAACTCTTACGGGTAGGCTAGCTGATGTAGGGGATGTAGGTTGGTACGGTCTACCCACATGTAAGGTGCTAGCGCTTCGAAGACTATGTCTCGGTCATCCGTTTCTCAAACACCACAGAAAAGTCACGAGAACCAAGCGGAGGCGATCGAGTCTTGTGGGGAAAAGTGCGCAAACCTCTGCAGAGTGTATAAACTAATCATGATTAGCCGTGTCCCCGGTTATGGACGTTTTGAGTATCCGGTAATTGAATATCATGTGAATCTCAACATGTTACTTCTAATAAATGTTATTGGGATTTTGATGAGTACTTTTAATTGGGATTGAGGATGCTGTCAACCATTCTCAATGTTTAACAACCACCATGATAGTTAAATAAAATTATTCCTTTGTTGTAGGGAAAAACTAGCTTTATGCAAAAATGTAAATCAGAGAGCCTTACCACCAGCCATATATGCATGTAGTATAGGCTTATTTCCTTCATTGCTCTTTATGTGTTACGTTGCGGCATATTCCATGTGTGACCGTTTTGGCTGCAACTTTCACGTTATGACTTTTCGAACGACGAGTAAGGTGTTAGGTCGTGGTTCTATACTCAGTGATGCCGATGGAGTTGATGGACTCACTTATCTTCCAAGCCTTCCGCTGTTATTATTAGTTGGCCTTAAGCCATATTATTGTAATAAGTTCCCTTGTGGACAACGATGTAATAAGTGTGTGATTGCTACTCTGCTATAAATCCTTCGAAGTACTGTGTGGTGTCAGCATTACTGATCCAGGGATGACACTGAGCACAGAGACTTGATCCATTCGGGTCTGGTCGCTACATTACTTTTGTTACTTGTTGCTCATTACAATTTATCTTATCACAAAACTATCTGTTACCACTTATTTCAGTACTTGCAGAGAATACCTTGCTGAAAACCTCTTATCATTTCCTTCTGCTCCTCGTTGGGTTCGACACTCTTACTTATCGAAAGGACTACGATAGATCCCCTATAATTGTGGGTCATCAATGGTCTAGTAACATGACCTCCAGAACAGGATTACAGTACCACTCTGGTGCGGATCTTACTCCGGTTGACCCACGAGGTTCGGTAGTAACTTGATATGAAATTTCATGATCATCATCATTAGCTTCCTCACTAATTGGTGTAGATGTCACAGGAACCGGTTTTCTGTGATGAACTACTTTCCAATAAGGGAGCAGGTACAATGTAACATCCCAAATTTTGGAATGTTAATATAATTAATTGAATTGTTTGTTTGTTTGCTTGAGTGAATTAAACTTGAGTGAAATTTGAACCTTTTCAAAAACTTTTGAAAGAGAGGGAATAAAATGACTTTCCCTTCTCCGTAAATTCAAATTCATCCTATTAAAATCAATGAGAGAAGATGACATGACTTCTTCAACTATAAAGAATTTGAACGGAGTTTTGCAATTTAATTCTTTCAAATATTTGCACTTGTTTCTCTATTTTTCTTCCCCGAGAAATACCCAAAAATAAATTCTTGCAAGCAAGAAAGAGCGGAGGAAAATGACCCTCCAAAATCAGGGCATTTTGAAAATATTTGAGCCAAGAAAAAACCAATGTTTTATTTAAAATTATTTGCAAAAAGAAATAAAGCCTTTAGGGATTTTCTGAAAAAACATTTTTTGGCCGTGGAATAATGCTCATCATCTACATTTTATTTTTCTGATAATTTTAGTATATAAAACTCTTTATTCGAATTGATTTGATTTCCTTTTTATTGTTTTGGTTTCCTAATTTTAAAATAGGAATGGAATCGTTTTATTAGGAAAAACCTGCTGGCCCATTAAGCACTTTCCTATTCTAGCCCAACAAGAGATCATCTCCTTCCTCTGTTTCCTCTCACGTTTAAAAGCTTTCCATATCCATGGAGGCAGGAAACTCCACCTTCCCGATCTCCCTCGTCTTTCCATCCCAGCGCCTCCCGAGACCGCCTATAAAACCCCTCCTCTCCTCATTCCATTTTTCCCATCACCACGCCCCTCCTGCCCGTAGCCTTCTCGCCACCGTCCTCCTTTTCCTTCCTAGAACGCCACGGGAGCTCTCCTGGAACCTCCCATCGCCCAGCGTCACCTCCCCAAGCGCCGACCCCCTCCTCCGCCACCCCCACCTCGCCGGCGACCTCGCCCCCACGCCGGAGCAGCCTCCACATCGCCGTCTCCTTCCTGCCATCTCTGCCTCACGACAGGTAACTCCGTTTTGTTTTCAGATTTATTTCCGTAACAGATTTAGTTCCGTTCTTGTTTAGCTTATAACTTTTGATCTAGAAGTCCAATGATGCTGATTCTTTTTGCGTTAGATCACAATTTTCTTGTAGTTTCCAAAAATATATAATTTGTCTATGTTTGGATTTATAAAAATTGAGTTAGATCAGATTTGAATTAAAGCTTGTTTTGCTTATTCGGGAGTTTAAAAATAGATTTTTATTTGATTCTTTTTTCTACTGATCACTAGTGATCATATTTACCAGTGGTAAAAACTTCAAAATTGTTTGAGTATTTTAGCTTAATGTTTCATGTAAAACAAATTCTGTTTTAGTTCTATTCGAATTATAGCTACTTCTTTTCTATAGTTGTTTTTAAATTATTTTATTTTATATTTCAGAAAGTTTATGTTTGGTTTCTATTAGTTAAACAGTAGGTGTTCAACAAGTTTTTATATTTATTTTATTTTGTTATCGTGAAATCAATTCAAGTTCGCTAATAACTTGCAATGGATTTCTCTACTGTTTTAACTCCCAATTGAAAATACTTTCAAAATAGCTTTATGAAAAAAATACTTTATTTTTTCTTTGTCTTAACTAAATTTATATTTTATTCTCTGTTATTTTAGTGTTTTATTTTCCGTTAGACAAAACTATTTTTGTGAATGTTGTAGAAGAAGACTCCTAGTTTTATTTGAAGTTCCTTGATTCTTATTCGCTTCTCACCACCACCTGCGGATCACTGACTCGTTTCCTTGGACTGAATCCGCGGTGTATTCGATAACACCGAGCCGATTGTGGCGGATGATTGGCTCCATAAGATAGGAAGGAGTTGACCGCTGCGGGATGCACGGATGGTGAAAGAGTGAAGTTTGCGGCACATCGACTTGAAGGACCCCAGCAGCGGCATGGTGGGAGAATTTTACTGACCACTTATCCGTGAACTTTGTCACATGGGACCGGTTTGACAAGCTTTCGCCTTTGCTCATGTTTGGCGAGGAGCCATGGCCATGAAGAAGCGTGAGTTTACAACTTCGCCAGGAGGAAGGACTGTTGGCGATCGTGGATGACTTTAGTAAATTAGCACGTTATGCCCCGGATAGCGTTACTCTGACGCTGCTAAGCAGGAGAAGTTTCTAGAAGGACTGAATGATGAGTTGACATGCCGTTGATGGTAGCAAGTTTCAACAACTACCGGAGTTGGTAGACCGAGCCCTCATGATTGAAGGAAGCAGCAGCAAATTGAGAACCATAGCGAAAGTATGGACGGGGAAGTATAACTCGGAGCCAATGAAGCCTCGTTATACCCCTAAATCAGAATTCATTTCAGCATACCCATGGAGGTAATTAGCATAACCATAATGGCACTAAGAGCGGGAGCAGGAATGGAGGAAGCAATGGACAGAACCGCACCAACCCGTCAACACCATCCAAGGTAGACACTGAGTCACATTACTTGCTTTAAGTGTCATAAAATGGGCATTATGCAAATGGTATCGAGAAGGCGAATGGAAATGGCAATGGAAGCTCGGAAAGAAGCCCAACCCTTTCAACGGGGGACGGGTGAACCACATTGATGTGGAGGAGGTTGAAGATCAGCCCGATCACGATGTCGGTAAGTTTTGGTTAAGTCATTTCTGCGGTTGTTCTTTTCGATCTGGTGCATCGCATTCATACATATCAAGGGATTTGTGGATAAGTACAAGTTACCGACCCAAGCCCTTAGGTCACCCATGCTAGTAACCTCACGGGAGGCGAGTACATGGCTAGTAAATGGTGTGATCGATTGCCATTAAGGATTGGACACTATGTTTTCCCCTCGGACACGATAGTTACGGAATCCCAAGGATTGGATGTGATATTAGGAATGGATTGGTTATCAAGGTATGGAGGAAACATAGATTGCTCCACTAAGTCAATTTTGCTCACCACACGAGAAGGAAGAAGGATCAAGTATGTATCCGGCACGAGCCGAGGAGAGCACAAGTTAGCGCTTATCGGGTGGTGCGGGAAGAAGTACCGGTGGTGAAGGATTTTCTGATGTATTTCGGAAGAGTTGCCGGGAATGCCACGGATAGAGACATTGAGTTTTGATCGAACTATTGCGAGAACAGGCCCGATATCGAAGCGGCCGTGCGGGATGCCCTTACGAGATTTGGCGGAAATCAAGAAGCGATTAAGGAACTATTGGATAAAGGTTTTATTAAGCCCAAGTTCTTCTCCTTGGGGATCACCCGTATTGTTAGTGGAGAAGAAGGATGGATCGTTAAGAATGGTTGTTGATTATCGTGGATTGAATGAAGTAACAATCAAGAACAAGTACCCACTACCTATGATAAATGATCATTTGATACGCTTGCAAGGAGCTAAGGTGTTTTCCAAGATCGATTTGCGATCGGTACCACCAATTGAAGATTAGGGAGCAAGACATACCCAAGACAGCGTTTACCACGAGATATGGACTGTATGAGTATACCGTTATGTCATTTGGATGACTAACACCAGCCTATTTCATGAACACGATGAACAAAGTGTTTATGGAGTTTTTGGATAAGTTATCAGTGGTGTTCATTGATGACATTTTGATTTTCTCAAAGAATGAAGAGGAACACAAGGAACATTTGCGATTGGTTTTGGGCGAGGAACACAGGTTGTATGCCAAGTTCAGCAAGTGTGAGTTTTGGCTAAAGGAAGTTGGATTTCTCGGACATGTTATATCCGGAGAAGGAATAGCAGTTGACCCCACAAAGGTTGAGACCGTAACCAAATGGGAAACACCAGCGACAGTTGGAGAGATTGAGTTTCCTTGGACTCGCGAGGATACTACCGAAGATTCATTGAGAATTTCTCAAAATTGCAAAGCCTATGACAGAATTGTTGAAGAAGGAAAACAAATTCATATGGGTGAGGATTGTGAGGCAAGTTTTGGGGAGTTGAAGAAAAGATTGGTTACCTCACGGTTTGATATTGCGGATCGGACCAAGGATTATGAGGTGTATTGCGGCGCTTCACGTCGAGGACTTGGGCAGTGCTTATGCAGGAAGGAAGAGTTGTTTAAATGCGCTTCCGACAACTTAAGCCCCATGAGTTGAATTATGCACACATGATTTGGAGTTAGCCGCCGTTGTGCATGCCTTGAAGACATGGAGACATTTTCTCATTGGAAATCATTGTGAAGTATACACGGATCACAGAGTTTGAAGTACATCTTCACACAAAGGAATTGAATCTCGAGACAAAGGAGATGGTTAGAGCTTATCAAGGATTATGATATGAGATTGCATTATCACCCGGAAGGCTAATGTCGTAGCAGGCGCATTGAGCCGTGAAACCCGTCAATACCCTAGTGATGGGAGGGATACCCAATGAGTTAGCGAGGACCTTGAGAGCTATGTTTGGAAATAGTTCGAGAGGCTATGTAGCAGCATTGGAGATTCGATCGACAGCGATGGACAAAATCGAGAAGCCCAAAAGGCGGATAAGGAAGTTGCCTCTATAAAGGAAAAAATGAGCAAAGGAAAAGCTAAAGTTTCATGAGGATGAGCACGATACCCTATGGTTTGAAGACCGTGTTTATGTGCCCAATGACCCGAGAGATCAGGAAGTTGATTTTACAAGAAGCCCATGATTCACCCTATTCGATTCACCGGAAATACCAAGATGTATTTGGATTTGAAAAATACTTTCGGTGGACGGAATGAAGAAGGATATTGCGAGAATATGTAGCATTTGCGGCGTATGTCGAGAAAGTAAAAGCGAGCATCGAAGCCGGCGGGATTATTACAACCATTGCGATACCGAATGGAAGTGGGATAAACTAGGCATGGATTTCATCACGAGTTTGCCAAAGACCCGTTCGAGGATATGACTCGATTTGGGTCATAGTCGATCGTTTGTGAAGGTAGCTCATTTCATTCCGATCAAGACTACCTATAGCGAGTGCTAAATTGGCAAAGATATACATGACCAGAATTGTGTGCTTACGGAGTTCGAGGAGCATCGTATCGGATAGAGGAACCCGGTTTACCTCAAAATTTTGGAACGGTTACACGAAACATTTGGAAACCGATTGGAATTGATACAGACTTTCCACCCACGAGCGATGGACGGGCAAGAGAGTCAATCAAATTTTGGAGGATATCTTTGAGAGCTTGTGCACTAGATTACGGATCTAGTTGGGATGATAATTTGCCGTATGCAGAATTTTCCTAAAACAACGATTACCAAACCAGCTTGAAGATGGCACCTTTTGAGGCTCTGTATGGAAGAAGGTGTAGGACACCGTTGTCATGGGACGAAGCTGGAGATCGTCGGTTGTTTGGACCAGATTTGATTAAGGAGTCGGAGCGAAGGTTAAGTTGATTGAGGCAGGCTCAAGGTAGCCCAGTCCGAACGGAAGAGTTATGCTGATTCAAAGCGCCAGCGATTGAGTATGAAGTTGGAGCAGAGTATATCTTAGAGTATCCCCTTGAGGTTAAGCGTTTTGGAGTTAAAGGAAAGTTAGCCCCCGTTTAGTTGGACCATATAAGATTTTGCAGCATGGGAGAAGTTGCTTATAAGTTGGAGTTGCGGAAGGACTGTCGGGAGTTCATGATGTATTCCATGTTTCTCGATTGAAGAAATGTCACCCGAGATAGTAGAGGTACGTTAAGAGACACGGTGCCCTTTGGAAGCAATTCAGTTGAAGGATGACTTAACATATGAGGAGAAACCGGTTAAGATTCTCGATTATGCTAGCGAGTTACCCGCACAAGGTTATCAAGTTTTGCAAAGTTCGATTGGAGCCACCACACGAAGATGAAGCCACACAGGAAAGAGGAAGTTTTACTTAGGACCACCCTCACCTATTTTCTAGCCAACCCGAATCTCGAGGCGAGATTCATCTTAAGGGTAGGTTTGTAACATCCCAAATTTTCAATTTGGAATGTTATACATTAGAGTCATCATGCATATCATATTTCTCTCGCATTTTCCGATCCTAGAAAATTTCACGCAACTCAAGGACCCTCGGAGAGAGTTGGAATTTCATTATTTTCAGATTTGGGATTTCTCAAATTTTGAAAATAGGATCATTAGTTTATTATTTATCTTCAAAAGTTTTTCCGATACAAAAAATTTAAGAGAGAATAATATGACTTTCCCAACATTTAGGAAAAATGAAGATATTATAAATAAATCAAATTTTGGTTTTGAAGTTTTATTTGCTTTAGGCAAAAATGAGCATTTTAAAAATATGCATATTTGCCCGTTTTTAAAGTTCATTTTGTTCGACTCATTTTTAGGAGTCGGGGAAAATTAATTTTATTAAATTCGGAGTTCGTTTGGTTTATTTTTAAAATCGTTTAGTTTTTGTTTAAAAAAAAGCTTGCGCCCCAGGCCAAGGCCCGGCCGACCAGCCGCCCGGCCCACCTCCCTCTCCCTCGCTGTCTCCCCGCCGCCGCCTGCCCCCCGCCGCCCGTGTGTCGGCTCGGACACGAGCCGCCGCCTGCCTCTTCCCAAGGCACCCCCCTCCTTTTATACCCCACCGGACCCCCCTCCTCTCCTCATCCCGCCGCCCTGCCACCCGAGCCGCCGCCGCCACCGCCCGAGCCGCCGCCGCCGTCTTCGCTTGTCGCGGAGCCCCCGCCACCCTTGCAGCCCTCGCCGCCCTCCCGGCCCGCGGACCGCCCCCGGGCCCGCGAGCCTCGCGGAGGTAGCACCTCGCCGCCCGATCCGGTTTTCTTTAGAAAACCCGATCCGTTTTTTTGCGATGTTGGTTTTTCAAAACCCTAGATGGTTTTTATTTTTTCGGTTTTCTTATTTAATGAGCGTTCACCGAACCGTTCGTTTCAATGAAACGTGTTCGTTGGATTAGTTCTGTTAACGAGCGTCCGTTATTTAATCCGTTAATCGTTTTCTTTTAATCGGATTTAATCCGTTATTTTTTCGATTCGATTTTCGATCCGATTTTCAAATCTGTTTATTTTCTCGCTCGTTTATCGAATCAGGTGATTCAAGCGCTTGAGTTTCGTTCTGAAACCGCCGTTCGACTAACCTACTTACACAAAGTTTTGCTACTGTGAAATTTTGACCTAGTTTCAGATTGCTAAACAAGTCGTTCTCTCTCGAGTTTCGACTTTCGATGCCTTATTTGATTCGATTCTTTTGCAACCAGGGTTCTTAAGTTGAACTCTCGGTTAGATCTTTTATTCGAGTTTTCCTGTGCATTAGATGAGTACTTATTGTATGCTTGTTGTTTGTCTGCGTTAGATCACCGGTCGCGCTTGTTACTTGAATCTCTAGGTCTCGCGGATCATCGGCCAAGGCAAGTAACACTTGATCATACCTTTTCTACTACCCAGTTTTATGCATTAGATCAACCCTCAAACACTTGCATGTTTAGGATCTAATTAAATTGTGGGTTGGGAAGTAGATTGAGTAGTACCTATTACTGTTTTACTTATGAAACCTTGGGAGTTACTTCTCGTTTGCTTATTATACCATGCTATGCTAGTAGGCGTGGATTGGGTGAGTGAATATCCATGACAGATGTGAGATTGTTAATTAATGGTTTATTTAAGGTGGCAACCAAACACACATCTAGGTGGATTGAGGCACCTGGTTTCTATCGAGACTTGCTCGTATTTCTTGGACCGCCACCGGGCTCTAAGGGATCATAAGATTTTCAAGCTGGAAACTTCCGTGTGCAGCCACAAGCCAATTATGGGCTCTGGCGTAGTTGACTAAGTTGTGCGAACTCTTACGGTAGGCTAGCTGATGTAGGGGATGTAGGTTGATACGGTCTACCCACATGTAAGGTGCTAAGCGCTTACGAAGACTATGTCTCGGTCATCCGTTTCTCAAACACCACTGTGGTCACGAGAACCAAGCGGAGGCGATCGAGTCTTGTGGGGAAAAGTGCGCAAACCTCTGCAGAGTGTATAAACTAATCATGATTAGCCGTGTCCCCGGTTATGGACGTTTTGAGTATCCGGTAATTGAATATCATGTGAATCTCAACATGTTACTTCTAATAAATGTTATTGGGATTTTTGATGAGTACTTTTAATTGGGATTGAGGATGCTGTCAACCATTCTCAATGTTTAACAACCACCATGATAGTTAAATAAAATTATTCCTTTGTTGTAGGGAAAAACTAGCTTTATGCAAAAATGTAACCGTAGAGCCTTACCACCAGCCATATATGCATGTAGTATAGGCTTATTTCCTTCATTGCTCTTTATGTGTTACGTTGCCAGCATATTCCATGTGTTGACCCGTTTCGGGCTGCAACTTTCACGTTGCGAGACTTTTGAACTGACGAGTAAGGTGTTAGGTCGTGGTTCTATACTCGGTGATGCCGATGGAGTTGATGGACTCACTTATCTTCCAAGCCTTCCGCTGTTATTATTAGTTGGCCTTAAGCCATATTATTGTAATAAGTTCCCTTGTGGACAACGATGTAATAAGTGTGTGATTGCTACTCTGCTATAAATCCTTGAAATCTTGTGTGGTGTCGGCATTCTGATCCGGGGATGACAACGAGCACGAGACTTGATCCATTGAATGCGGTCGCTACATTACTTTTGTTACTTGTTGCTCATTACAATTTATCTTATCACAAAACTATCTGTACCACTTATTTGATACTTGAGAGAATACCTTCTTTGAAAACCTCTTATCATTTCATACGCTCCTCGTTGGGTTCGACACTCTTACTTATCGAAAGGACTACGATAGATCCCCTATAATTGTGGGTCATCAATGGTCTAGTAACATGACCTCCGAACAGGATTCTGATACCACTACAGTGCGGATCTTACTCCGGTTGACCCACGAGGTTGGTAGTAACTTGATATGAAATTTCATGATCATCATCATTAGCTTCCTCACTAATTGGTGTAGATGTCACGGGAACGGTTTTCAGTGATGAACTACTTTCAATAAGGGAGCAGGTACAATGTAACATCCCAAATTTTGGAATGTTAATATAATTAATTGAATTGTTTGTTTGTTTGCTTGAGTGAATTAAACTTGAGTGAAATTTGAACCTTTTCAAAACTTTTGAAAGAGAGGGAATAAAATGACTTTCCCTTCTCCGGTAAATTCAAATTCATCCTATTAAAATCAATGAGAGAAGATGACATGACTTCTTCAACTATAAAGAATTTGAGCGGAGTTTTGCAATTTAATTCTTTCAAATATTTGCACTTGTTTCTCTATTTTTCTTCCCGAGAAATACCCGAAAAATAAATTCTTGCAAGCAAGAAAAAGCGGAGGAAAATGACCCTCCAAAATCAGGGGCATTTTGAAAATATTGAGCCAAGAAAAAACCAATGTTTTATTTAAAATTATTTGCAAAAGAAATAAAGCCTTTAGGGATTTTCTGAAAAAACATTTTTTGGCCGTGGAATAATGCTCATCATCTACATTTTATTTTCTGATAATTTTAGTATATAAAACTCTTTATTCCGAATTGATTTGATTTCCTTTTTATTGTTTTGGTTTCCTAATTTTAAAAATAGGAATGGAATCGTTTTTATTAGGAAAAACCTGCTGGCCCATTAAGCACTTTCCTATTCTAGCCCAACAAGAGATCATCTCCTTCCTCTGTTTCCTCTCACGTTACAAAAGCTTTCCATATCCATGGAGGCAGGAAACTCCACCTTCGATCTCCCTCGTCTTTCCATCCCAGCGCCTCCGAGACCGCCTATAAAACCCCTCCCTCTCCTCATTCCATTTTTCCCATCACCACGCCTCCCTGCCCGTAGCCTTCTGCCACCGTCCTCCTTTTCCTTCCTAAAGCGCTCACGGGAGCTCTCTGGAACCTCCCCATCGCCCAGCGTCACCTCCCCAGCGTGACCCCTCCTCCGCCACCCCCACCCTCGCCGGCGACCTCGCCCCCTCGTGAGCAGCCCTCCACATCGCCGTCTCCTTCCTGCCATCTCTGCCTCACGTCAGGTAACTCCGTTTTCGTTTTCAGATTTATTTCCGTAACAGATTTAGTTCCGTTCTTGTTTAGCTTATAACTTTTGATCTAGAAGTCCAATGATGCTGATTCTTTTTGCGTTAGATCACAATTTTCTTGTAGTTTCAAAAATATATAATTTGTCTATGTTTGGATTTATAAAAATTGAGTTAGATCAGATTTGAATTAAAGCTTGTTTTGCTTATTCGGGAGTTTAAAAATAGATTTTATTTGATTCTTTTTCTACTGATCACTAGTGATCATATTTACCAGTGGTAAAAACTTCAAAATTGTTTGAGTATTTTAGCTTAATGTTTCATGTAAAACAAATTCTGTTTTAGTTCTATTGAATTATAGCTACTTCTTTTCTATAGTTGTTTTTAAATTATTTTATTTTATATTTCAGAAAGTTTATGTTTGGTTTCTATTAGTTAAACAGTAGGTGTTCAACAAGTTTTATATTTATTTTTATTTTGTTATCGTGAAATCAATTCAAGTTAGCTAATAACTTGCAATGGATTTCTCTACTGTTTTAACTCCCAATTGAAAATACTTTCAAAATAGCTTTATGAAAAAATACTTTATTTTTTCTTTGTCTTAACTAAATTTATATTTTATTCTCTGTTATTTTAGTGTTTTATTTTCCGTTAGACAAAACTATTTTTGTGAATGTTGTAGAAGAAGACTCCTAGTTTTATTTGAAGTTCCTTGATTCTTATTAAGCTCTCTCTTTTGTTTTGATTGTTAGTGTGAGTGCTTATGTGAATGATATGTTTGTTATATAGATTTCATCAGAGTGGCGAGTAGTCTATCAAGTTATTTCTTGAGAGCGATAATTATTCTTCGTCAACATCACCGAGCAAGTTCACTTTGATCATTGCTTTCATACCTATGTTTTATTGCATTTAGTGGCATCCTTGCAACCACCCCTCGATGTAGTGTTATTGAATCCTTGTAGTTGAGTAGTATGCATGAGGTAGGAACCCATCACCCTGTTACCAAGCCGGGGCGTTATTTATTTTAATGCTACGCTATAGTAGGCGGGGTTTGGTATGAGTGCTTTCGAGTGGTGTGAGAATGAAGGATTTCGTCAATGGCGATAACTCCATGATGGCACTGCAAGGACTGCATCTTCAAGGCCTCAAGACTTCAAGACTCGAGACAAGAATTCAATACACACTCTTTGGGTGAAGGATGGTTGGCGGGCACCTGGAGAAACCGGTGGTTGGCGGGATGCATGGAGAAGCGCCATGACATCTTGCGGAAAGCTTCACCCAGACTCAAAGAGGCGGAAGAATACTTCATGCCGGAAGCTTACTGTGCAACCGCAAGTCATTATGGGCTCTGGCTTGGTTGACCTTAGTTGTGACTCTGGCTGGGGCGGTACTAGCAGATGTAGATCTCACGGTAGGATGGGTTGAGTGCGGACGGTGGTCGGAGAACTCTTTGGAAGACCATGTTTGGTCATCTTGTTCTCAAACACCACGAAGTGCGAGAGCGTAAAGAGAGGATCAAATCTTGCGGGTAAAGTGTACAAACCTCTGCGGAGGTTTAAACCTAATCGATTAGCCGTGTCCCGATTACGGACAATTTGAGCATCTGGACCTGGTTCTATCTGGAACTCTCAACACGGATGATAACTTAATTGTGGGCAACTTATGATGAATTTGGGCTATGAGACATCGGTTGGCGGAACCATGTCATGATAGAAAACTCTATAGTACAGACTTCATTTATTCCTTTGATGTAGGGAAAATAAAACCAGCTTTTACATAAACAAAACTCGGATCTGAGCCACAAAGCCATACTGCATATAGTATAGTTTATCATCTGTTTTCTCTTATTGTGATCTTGCGGTACATTCAATGTCTTGACCTACACGGCTGCAACATATCATGTTGCAGATATTTCCTCGACGAGTAAGAGTTACGATCAGGGTTACGGTCTACACTCAACCTGCCGATGGCGTTGATGGGACTCCACACCGACTAATTGTTTCAGCTGTGACTTATGAGGTATATATCAGTTTCGTTAATTATACATGTGATTGCAATTTGATATATACATTGATGTCTTTGTGTGCCGACATCTTGATCCGAGGATGGCATGACAACACGAGGCTTGACCGTCACGAGGTCGGGTGCTTCTGAGAGATGGTATCACAGCACATGTTATTTGTGGGGCGTGACCCTAGAAATCGGAAAGCCCCTAGGACAGGACATCTCAAAAACTTTATTATCAAAAAGACTCTTACTTCTCATCTTTTCTGATTTTATCAAATAGACACTCTCACCTCAAATAGTTAGAATATACCCCTTTACCCTTTTTGACCACACGGAGGATCAACTGAAGACGCTCCAAGAAGGATTTGATATCGGAGGACTGATGACCCCTTCAGAGTAAAGAGGATTTCACCATGTATTAGAAGCTAGAACAGTTGAAGACTCCGAAGACTTGAAAGGATCTTAAAAAATTATTAAACCTTTAGAAGACCAAACCCCTGTTATACACTTACGTTAGATACGATGATTTGTGAGCTGTCATTTGTTTGATGTTTTTCTGACAGCCACAAAGTAAAACTGTTTCTTCAAAACTATTGTTTGTATTGTGTGTATATCCTCCCCATCTCTCTCATCTCACCCTAAAACCCTTGAACCCCATAGATGATGAATGAAGTTGGGTGATATTCTGGACGAAGACTCGGCTGGAGGCGAGAGCTATGGATCACGAGAACATGGAAAATCACTTGGGAGCAATTTGGTTTCAAGGAAGTATGAGGTTCAATATGCTCTTCAATACTTTCAGAAAGTGCTGCAACACTGGTGGAACATGCATCAAGCCATACAGAGGATTTAATGGAGCAAGAACTTGGGAGGAATTCAAGAAGACCTGTTGAAATCACGCCTTATCCGGAAGCACAATGATGCACCAAAAGTAAACCTTGTGCAAGATTTCGGAGAAATAGGACACACCGGAGGAACACAAGATGGATGCCCTCATTGTGAGGAGAAACACCCGGTGAGGAATGCCCAACACACATCTGGGTGGATTGAGGCACCTGGTTTCTATCGGGACTTGCTGTATTTCTTGGACCGCCACCCGGGCTCTAAGGGATCATAAGATTTTTCAAGCTGGAAACTTCCGTGTGCAGCCACAAGCCAATTATGGGCTCTGGCGTAGTTGACTAAGTTGTGCGAACTCTTACGGGTAGGCTAGCTGATGTAGGGGATGTAGGTTGAGTGCGGTCTACCCACATGTAAGGTGCTAAGCGCTTACGAAGACTATGTCTCGGTCATCCGTTTCTCAAACACCACATGGTCACGAGAACCAAGCGGAGGCGATCGAGTCTTAATGGGGAAAAGTCGCAAACCTCTGCGAGTGTATAAACTAATCATGATTAGCCGTGTCCCCGGTTATGGGCGTTTTGAGTATCCGTAATTGAATATCATGTGAATCTCAACATGTTACTTCTAATAAATGTTATTGGGATTTTGATGAGTACTTTTAATTGGGATTGAGGATCTGTCAACCATTCTCAATGTTTAACAACCACCATGATAGTTAAATAAAATTATTCCTTTGTTGTAGGGAAAAACTAGCTTTATGCAAAAATGTAACCGTAGAGCCTTACCACCAGCCATATATGCATGTAGTATAGGCTTATTTCCTTCATTGCTCTTTATGTGTTCGTTGCGGCATATTCCATGTCTTGACCGTTTTGGGCTGCAACTTTCATGTTGCAGACTTTTGAATGACAGTAAGGTGTTAGGTCGTGGTTCTATACTCGATGATGCCGATGGAGTTGATGGACTCACTTGTCTTCCAAGCCTTCGCTGTTATTATTAGTTGGCCTTAAGCCATATTATTGTAATAAGTTCCTTGTGGACAACGATGTAATAAGTGTGTGATTGCTACTCTGCTATAAATCCTTGAAATCTTGTGTGGTGTCGGCATTCTGATCGGGGATGACCGCGAGCAGAGACTTGATCCATTCGGGTCTGAGTCGCTACATTACTTTTGTTACTTGTTGCTCATTACAATTTATCTTATCACAAAACTATCTGTTACCACTTATTTGATACTTGCGAGAGAATACCTTGCTGAAAAGCTCTTATCATTTCATACGCTCCTCGTTGGGTTCGACACTCTTACTTATCGAAAGGACTACGATAGATCCCCTATAATTGTGGGTCATCAATGGTCTAGTAACATGACCTCGAACAGGATTCTGTACCACTCAGTGCGGATCTTACTCCGGTTGACCTCACGAGGTTCGGTAGTAACTTGATATGAAATTTCATGATCATCATCATTAGCTTCCTCACTAATTGGTGTAGATGTCACAGGAACCGGTTTTCTGTGATGAACTACTTTCCAATAAGGGAGCAGGTACAATTACCTCATCAAGTTCTACTTTCCTCCCACTCACTTGTTTCGAGAGAAACTCCTTTTCTAGAAAGGATCCATTCTTAGCAACAAAAGTCTTGCCTTCGGATCTATGATAGAAGGTGTACCCAACTATCTCTTTTGGGTATCCTATGAAGACACATTTCTACGATTTGGGTTCGAGCTTATCAGGTTGAAGCTTTTTCACATAAGCATCGCAGCCCCGAACTTTTAGAAACGACAAGTTTGGTTTCTTGGCAAACCACAGTTCATAAGGAGTCGTCTCAACGGATTTAGATGGTGCCCTATTTAACGTGAATGTAGCCGTATCTAAAGCATAACCCCAAAATGATAGCGATAAATCTGTAAGGTACATCATAGATCGCACCATATCTAGTAAAGTACGATTACGACGTTCGGACACACCATTACGCTGTGGTGTTCCAGGTGGCGTGAGTTGCGAAACTATTCCGCATTGTTTCAAATGAAGAATAAACTCGTAACTCAAATATTCTCCTCCACGATCAGATTGTAGAAACTTATTTTCTTGTTACGATGATTTTCCACTTCACTCTGAAATTCTTTGAACTTTTCAAATGTTTCAGACTTATGTTTCATCAAGTAGATATACCCGTATCTTCTCAAATCATCTGTGAAGGTGAGAAAATAACGATATCCACCGCGAGCCTCAACATTCATTGGACCACATACATCAGTATGTATGATCTCCAACAAATCTGTTGCTCGCTCCATTCTTCCAGAGAACGGCGTTTTAGTCATCTTGCCCATGAGGCATGGTTCGCAAGTACCAAGTGATTCATAATCAAGTGATCCGAAAAGTCCATCAGAATGAAGTTTCTTCATGCGCTTTACACCAATATGACCTAAACGACAGTGCCACAAATAAGTTGCACTATCATTATCAACTCTGCATCTTTTAGCTTCAATACTATGAATATGTGTATCTCCACTATCGAGATTAAAAAAGAATAGACCACTCTTCAAGGGTGCATGACCATAAAAGATATTACTCATATAAATAGAACAACCATTATTCTCTGATTTAAATGAATAACCGTCTCGCATCAAACAAGATCCAGATATAATGTTCATGCTTAGCGCGGCACCAAATAACAATTATTCAGGTCTAATACTAATCGAAGGTAGATGTAGAGGTAGCGTGCCGACCGCGATCACATCGACTTTGGAACCATTTCCCACGCGCCATCACCTCGTCCTTTGCCAAACTTAAGCAATCTGTAGTCCTTGTTTGAGTTGCAAATATTAGCAGAACCGATATCAAATACCGAGGCACTACTGCTAGAATTAGTAAGGTACATATCAATAACATGTATATCATATATACCTTTGTTCACCTTGCCATCATTCTTATCCGCCAAATACTTGGGGCAGTTCCACTTCCAGTGACCGGTTTGCTTGCAGTAGAAGCACCCAGTCTCAGGCTTGGGTCCAGACTTGGGTTTCTTCTCCTAAACAGCAACTTGTTTGCCATTCTTCTTGAAGTTCCCGTTCTTCTTCCCTTAGCCCTTTTTCTTGAAACTGGTGGTCTTGTTGACCATCAATACTTGATGCCCCTTCTTGATTTCTACCTCCACAGCCTTTAGCATTGCGAAGAGCTCGGGAATCGTCTTATCCATCCCTTGCATGTTATAGTTCATCATGAAGCTTTTGTAGCTTGGTAGCGATGATTGAAGAATTACATCAATAACACTATCATCCAGGAAGATTAACTCGGTTGAATTAAGTGATTGTTATACCCGAAATTCTGAGTATATGCTCCTTGACGAACTATTCTCCTCCATCTTGCGGATGTAGAACTTATTGGAGACTTTATATCTCTCAATCCGGGCATTTGCTTGAAATATTAACTTCAACTCTGGAACATCTCATATGCCCCATGGCGTTCAAAAGCGTCGTTGAAGTCAGTTCTAAGTCGTAAAGCATGGCACACTAAACTATCGAGTAGTCATCAGCTTTGCTCTGCGGAGCGTTCATAACATCGGTGTTGCTCCTCTGACAGGTTTGGCACCTAGCGGTGCTTCGGGGCGTAATTCTTACATGCATCAATGAGGATAATCCTCAATTTATGGACCCAGTCCGTGTAATTGCTACCACCATCTTTCAACTTTGCTTTCTCAAGGAACGCATTAAAATTCAATGGAACAACAACACGGGCCATCTATCTACAACAACATAGACATGCAAAATACTATCAAGTACTAAGTTCATGATAAATTAAAGTTCAGTTAATCAAATTATTAAAGAACTCCCACTTAGATAGACATCCCTCTAATCATCTAAGTGATCATGTGATCCATATCAACTAAACCATGTCCGATCATCACGTGAGATGGAGTAGTTTTCAATGGTGAACATCACTATGTTGATCATATGTACTATATGATTCATGCTCGACCTTTCGGTCTCCAGTGTTCCGAGGCCATATCTGCATATGCTAGGCTCGTCAAGTTTAACGAGTATTCGCATGTGCAAAACTGGCTTGCACCGTTGTATGTGAGCGTGAGCTTATCACACCCGATCATCACGTGGTGTCTCGGCACGACAAACTTTCATAATGGTG